>JAHMML010000003.1:1733072-1775339 GCA_020341155.1 Eciton burchellii | reverse complement strand
AGAGAGAGAGAGAGAGAGAGAGAGAGAGAGAGGATCGAAGACGAGCAAATCACCGCGATCTAATCTTTTTCCGTTTTTCTGCTTTCTGTTGCAGGGTACCATGAGCCTAACCAAACGCATAGACGAGATTAGGTTGCTGGAATCACGCAAGAGTGCTCGGCTGGCCGATCAGGACACGGACTTCGCCAGGCTCGCCGATATGGGCGGCGATCGTAAGCGGGCGTCCTCTCACTCTATCGACGTGCCACACGTGATGGCGTAAGTTCCTCTCCTTTCCCTGTTACTGTCTCTTATCTGGGATGCTTTCATGCCGGGGCAGCAGATAAGGTCGGACATAACACGCACACAGCCACCGATTGACAATAAACTTGTGCCCTCGCCCACAACGGAACCGGCTCTTTAAACGTCGTTTGGAGGCGGGGCGCAATTTACGGGTTTCGCTACGACGATTATGCTAATTCCGCGCGCACCTCCCCGCCGCGGAATCCGAAAATTATTCGAGCGCCACACTTCGAGTCTCGTTCCATGGCCGATCCGTTGCGCCTTGTCCGCGTAGCCTATCTGCATATCGTGATTTGATAAGTAACTCGAGAGACGTTTTCCGGTATCTCTGGGATACCGGAGACATCTCTAGAAACGGAACTTTCAGCGATGATATTTATCTGCTCGATCCGCCCTCTGTTTGTTATCGATATCTACATATGTAGATGTGTGTATAGCGTATATATATATATATATATATATATGTATCTTTCACTTTGATCCAGCGTAGATAATTGTGGAACGTTAATCTCCTAGATCAGACTGCTGCCCAAAGTCCTTCCAATCTTCCCGGTCCCTTCCAGCTTTCCTTCAGCCCCCATCCCCGATTTGCCAAACGTGACTTTGCGAGTTGAAGCTACGAAAACACCTATTGGACATTGTAGCGTAACGAATCCTACGAGAGCCTCTTGCTAGAGGCTCGGAGAAGACTCGGAGCACGTGAGTATGATTTTTCTTAAAATCGCAACAAAACGCTAGACCGTAAAATAGATAGACCGGAAAATGGGACGTTGCCAATTTCGAGGAAACTTTCTGCCAAAGTCTTAAACATCCGGATGACGAAATGACGAGAGATACATTCCTCCACACGTATATAGACGTATATATACGTATGTAACCTAAGATCAGCCGTGTTCGATGCTGAGGATAGAAAACTACGCTTCCGCGCGTTGCACGAAGAAGCGGATCCGTTCTCGGGTCGTTAGAGCGTGAATGCACCCTCGTCCGGCACCTGTCTCTCACCTTTACACTGCACGCACCCTCCCGGAACGTTTTGCACCACCCTCGACGCTGTTGAATGTCAGTGAATATCGCTGCGTTGGATTACTGGACATCGTAGGTGACACGTTTCGCTGGATACTTTTTTTTTTTTTTTTTTTTACTCCATTTGCTCTTCAGTCTCGCTACCAATGGTTTCACGAGGCGTTTTTGAATGTTTTTATGATTCTCTATTCAGGTTTGTCATGCTGCTCGTTGTTGTTGTTCCGGATGGTTTATGGAGTTGGCGTTTGCCTTGCAGGAAAACCCCTACCGCTGCTTCCCCAGGAAGGTTGCTGTGTCGCGTTCCTGTCTTTACGGTCCTTCGACATCTAAGATGTCCGGTACAGGCACCCTATGCGCTCGCGTTCGCTTGCCAGCCAGTTCGCTCTTGAAATTATTCCCAACATTCGTTGCGAAATTGCGTTCGAAATTTTTCCTTCCTGATCGTAGATTCTACTCGTGCCACCTGTGCCACGTAAGTTTAATACGTTCCGAGAGAAACACATCGTGCGAAAATAATAATTGATCGAGAAATTTCAAGACGCGGCTAATCAGCGTGCCATCTATGATTCATCTCCGCTCATCAACCTGACGATTTCGTATCGATGAACGAACGAACAACGAATTAACGAGCATTTCGCGAGCACGCGATACGTCGATACAAAGTCGACGCAAAGCATTATTCTGCTCGAAAATCGCGCACGTCTAGACGTGTCTAGAATTCATTGTCACATCTCGCTCGATGGGAGCGATTGCCGATGAGTAGAAAGGACACAAGGATTTGCTCGATTGGTGAAACGGTGAATTTTTTTTGCTTCGTTCCTCCGCTTCTCGCACGGCGACAGATTTTCTAAACTTGCGAGACGTCTCAGGCCCATGACCCGTGATCCCCCTCGCTCGGGATGAAATTCTTTTACCGTCTGCCTCCCTCTTCGTTGCCTGCGTCTCTCTGAAAAGGATAGAGCGGTCGTAGCCCGACCGGGCGACGACTGGGGAGGGGTTAATGACCCCATCCTCGGCTTTTCATTCGTTCGGCAACGAATGAAGGCAGAGTACAAACTCGGAGGATCCCCTCGGCAAAGAACATTGCGGGAGGTTCGTACGTGTATATCTCGGGACGCATTTGCGCGCAGGTAGAAGGACGCCCGTATTTTCGGCGCACACCTGGCCCTGGCACGACCTGCCCCACGTGAAAGGAAAGGTCACCGCAGAGAAATCGAATGCCTTTTGGAGCCGGATGGCATCGGCGATCCGAAAGCGGGCGCACATTCACGGCGCACGGGGCTACCGTTCGACGACCTTGTATCGCGTCCAAGGCTTTAACGCCGAATTGATCGAGCGATCGCACAAACGTGACGGATAATCGGGACGATCCTTTGGTGTTGTAATCTGCAACGATTAGCAGCTGTTCGAGGGGATGCCTCGAGTTCTCTAAATTTACGCTAATACGCCACGTAAACTCGATAAACTCGAAATAGCTCAACGACGAGATGGACGACGAGCATCCGCGCGTATAAAGTCGCTCGAGACCCTGAGCGGTGACAAAAACGGTAAAACGGAAAGTCAAGAAACCCGAATCGCGCCAAGGTATATCCCTCTCGCGTTACGTCGCGAAGGCCCCGTTTATTCTTTCTGCCTTTCACACGCAACCGTACGCAGCCTTTCGTGGCACGGAGCATGGTGCAACGCGAGATATCGCGCGCGTGCGGGTTCGCGATAATTGATGCCGACGAATTGAGCAACATTGGTGCATACGCTCTTTCTCTCCGCCACCGACGTGCTGACGTAACGCCATTTCCCGCGGAATGATAATCAGCGTGCCTCGCAATTTTCGCGTCTTTTCGGCCTTCGCGCGTTTACTTTTGTCTTTAACCGTCAGCCCGTAGCGGGAACAATCAGCTCCGGACAATAAACGGCAGGGAAACAGCTGGCTCCCGCTAATAGCGCGACGCTTTCTGCCGCTGTGGCCGCTGCTCTCGCGCGGAACGCGCTCTTTGCACTCGATTACTCGATACCGCGCATCGATAAGAAGCGAAACGCAAGCGGAAGGGTGAGCACACGGGTGAGGAGGGCGCGTGGGCGAGGGCGCGTGGGCGGGCAGACGCGTCATCCGGGCGCGGGTAATTCGAAATACAGCAGCGCTGCGAGGGCCGAATTCACCGCGTCAACTTGGACGCGGTGAGTCACAGTCAGGGTTTAGCTTACGTAATTTCGGACTCGGCGGTCCTCGGACCGCCGGCGAGCAAAGTCACCGGCAGGGAGGAAGGRGGGGGAGGGGCGGGCGGCCGACTTGCCTTGCTCGGAATTGGGTCGATCAATACCGCGGCCGCTATATAGGTCAGGTGCACTACCACGCTCCGCGTGTATGCGAGCGCCGGTTCGGCTCTTCGCTCGCCCCCTTCCCGACGACACCTAGCAACCCCCGCGTGCCATATCCGCCGCCCCGTCACGAGTCATCCGCCAGCCAGCCAGCCAGCCAGCCAGCCCGACCGCCCTGCGCTGGGACAAAACCCACCACTCCCGCTTTCAACTCAAAACTCGGCCATTCCCTACTTTCGTTCTCTTTCTCTCTCTCTCTCTCTCTCGCGTCCCGCTCCACTTTAGCCGCCTGTGACGCGTTAACGCGTTAATTGACTCCAATCAACGCGGTGCACGATTCCAGCTGGGTTCTTCTTCTCCTGCGGCGGATCAAACTGGGTGGTCGTTATCTAGTAAGACGGTCTTACTGTCGCCGGCATTCGCCCGGAATGCGTGCGAGATCTCGCCCATCTCTCCCTCTCTCCCTCTCTCTCTCTCTCTCTCTCTCTCTCTCTCTCTCTCTCTCGTGCTCTCGTGCTCTCGTGCTCTCTCGCCCGATCCCTCGCGCGAGCGAGGAATGCGGAAGAGAAAGAATCGATAAACCAGGGTATCTCTCCGTGGCTCTCGGATATCGCGATCGGTATCGATATGGAATGCTCCGGAGCGAGTGTGTAAATGCGATTACGTGATATCTATCTACGTATAGCAAATATCCCAAGGAAATGAACATGCGCTTTATCGTCTACCTGTGTTCGAGCTTCCTTCTCGAAAATGTAGCAAAAAACGCACCGGTCTCTGAAATTACTTTGGATGCGATCGCGAACCTGCGGCGTTAATCGGATCTTCGGCAAACAACGCGATAAGCTCCGTCGACCGTATCAGATTGTTTATCGAAAGCAGGCTAGCAGGCGGAAAACATTTCTAGGAAGGAGCAAGAAGCGCGTGAACAGATCACGTACGCCAACTTTGCGTGTCATAGCTCGCGCTAGGTCGAACCAAGTCGCTCGTATGTGATTCGCATTAATCGCCAAGCTATCTAGGGAGAACTGAACGGAGCAGGTGTTTTCCCTGCGAGGAAGCGAGGAAGGTTATTCCTCGCGATATTCCTATTCCGGCAACGACACGGCTGAATACACGGCCGCCATTAAATTCGCCACTCGATAGCTCCGTTGAGAAGGCGCGTTAGGTCCTCCGCTCCCATATCGGACTGACCTAGACCAACAGCGTTCTCCTCGAGCCACGGAAGGTCGTATGGAGGTTCGGCACGAGGCCGTGTCGAAACGATCAGCATAGAAGCAGCGTTTCGCAGGATGGTGCGATTACGTAGCGGCCAGCCTGGACACGCACGCACGCATACACGCGCATCTCTACGCACTCTACGCCAAGGTTTCGCGCGTCGAAAGATCATCAGCGCGATCTTGACCTACACGATGTCGCGAACGCGCGACATCTTTTTTTGCCTCGTGCAGCCTCGTGAGCGTCGTCACGCAGCAGTCTTGCCTACGAGATGAAGCAGAAGCAAGAGAGAGAGAGAGTGAGAGAGTGGAGCGACTTGTACCGAGAGTATAGTATACGCGAATCGTTCAGCTCGTCGACTCGTGGCCGAAGGAAAAGAAAACTCGTAAAGTCGGGAAACATCCGGGCGACATCCGCAAACAGTTGTCGCGCCGTTGTCGGAACCGGTACGCAGATGACACTTTGCCTGCGAATGGCAAGCGAGGCGCAACGTCGGTCTTATCGCCGCGTTACGCGCGGCGTTTTCACGCCGCTCCTCATTCATATTTCACCGGTTCGCCGGGGAGCGGCTGACGTCACCCATCGACCGGAGACAGACGGACGCGTGGCGCTGGGTTTCCGGTTTGCCGGAACGCCGCCGCAGCTCCTTCGCTCGTCCGCAGGACGCGCGGATCTCTTGCTGAGACCGCGCGTCGTCCTCGTCGCCGCCGTCAATCTCGCGGATCTCTTTGTTGGATGAACGTCCGCGGCGGCGGCGCCGGCGGCGAGAGAGGGTAGCTTATCGGGGCTTGATGCGCGCGGTGGGTGGCGTTTAAGGTGGCCAAACAAACTGTAGGTCGTGCCAGACTGGGGCCGCGGATCTAGGTCGATCGATACAGCTGCGTACCTACCGGCGCGCGGAGTCGCGCCGGATAAATGGGTCAGGTACACCGGAGGAGCAGCCGCGCTTCATTTTCATCCAGCTCGTTCTCGTTTCCCATCTGTGCGCCTCCCCCTCCCCCTCCCCCTTATCGGGGCTTGATGCGCGCGGTGGGTGGCGTTTAAGGTGGCCAAACAAACTGTAGGTCGTGCCAGACTGGGGCCGCGGATCTAGGTCGATCGATACAGCTGCGTACCTACCGGCGCGCGGAGTCGCGCCGGATAAATGGGTCAGGTACACCGGAGGAGCAGCCGCGCTTCATTTTCATCCAGCTCGTTCTCGTTTCCCATCTGTGCGCCTCCCCCTCCCCCTCCCCCTCCCCCCGTGTGACATCGCGCGCGCGCGGGCGGGCGGGCGGTTCTTCGCATTTGATCGTTCGCGCGGTCGCGACATCGCGGTCGCTACTTGTTGAAGGATGAGATAGACTAATGGGGAGCTTGCCGGGGGCGGGGGGCGAGGAGGAGGAGGCGGGGGGGGGGTCACCGCGAGTGAGCGGCGGGGAGAAGAAAGAAGCTATCGCGGAAGAAAGACAGCGAGGGAGGACAGGGAGGAGGAGGAAGGGGCAGCAGCGCGCCATGACGCGCGTTTTCCGGTCTTTCCCTCTTCCCCTCTGCCGCTCGGTCGAGGGGTGCAAGTTGCTGTTTAACCGACGGCGAATCTAGGGCGATGGAACGAGACCACGTGCACCAACACGTATGCCGCGCCATGTGCATGTCGCGTGCACACAGCGACGCGGAATACGTGCGAGTACCTTGTCCGGGGAAACTTTTCTTGGTGGAGACCGCTGGCGGATGAAGCGATCTCTTGTTTGCCGTTAAGTGCGCTTGCTTAAGGACTACAATGGCCTACTCTTTAAGATGTTTGCAATGATAGTATCTTTCTAGTCAGCTTTGTATGCACGCGTGTTCTCTCGATGATAAATTTCTCGAGATAGACCTTGGCCAAAGTAACACTCCAGGCAGAGTGACGGACAGCGAATTTATTATGAACGGAGCAACGTCGCTCGATGTAATACGGATGTACGGAGCACGATTGTCTCTGAGAGAGAGGAACGTTAGTTATATAATTGCATAATTCCTCGCGCGTATCGATGTGTATTACGTACAGCTGTCTATAATTGTATTCAATTGCAGCGACACGCTGCATCCCGAAGGTTACGATATTGTTTTGTGCATTTTTAGACTGCCGGCTGATACCGAACTATTTATCATCGCATTTTTATAATAAATGCTTCCAGGGAATCGATCAAAAATTAAATTAATCGAGATCCTCGAGAACGCTTCGAGGATCTACACGAGGGGATACATAGCAGGAAACATCCCTTAGCTCCGAACGGGCTAAGAAATTCGCTTCGGAGAGCTCGCTTGTCCCCAAATTCACTTGGCTCGCGGAACGGGGCATGTTCCACGAGGGAAATGGATTTCTGGCACAAGGACGTCGGGGGGCCGAGTCCTTCGAGCGTTCCCGTAACGTAACCGGGGAATTGGGTCGCCGAGTGAGGTCGGCCAAGTTGAAATCAGGTTGGCCGGGTTGTCCTGCCGCGAAATCAGGCCGCTCGATACAGGCCAGCCGGCCGCCGCGTTCCCGTATCCGACGAGACTGACCCCCGGCACGTATACGCCCCACCGCACGTAACCCGGATATCACCGGAAACTGGATCAGTTGTGTCGTCGCGCGTTCCTCGAGGGGGCTGCGCGCCCTCGCTCGGCCTCGTTCGCTGATCCCAGAAAAGCGCGACGCGCTCACGCCGCGTCGCACGTTTCACCTCGGCTAGGTGTTTTCTCCTGTGCACGCTGCGACGACCTAAGAAGGCCGCGATACCCCTCCAAGTAGCACGAGGAGTAGCGAGGAAATACGCGAAGCGACACTCGCGATGCCGGGAAGAGGGATAGACCGTAATTTAAGCATGTTAAGCGTAAAAGGGATGGCCAAGCCTGCCTGATCCGTTGAGATGAAAAGGCAAAGAGAATCGAGAATGTCCGGGATGTGTATGACACCATGTGTACGCGTCGCTCGCATGTCGGGTTTATCGACGTGCCGCGGTTGCGTTACGTATCATATATTTACAGTTAGTTACGTATTGTACGTACGTCACACGTCGTAGTAACGGGCGAAACTACCGTGCGCGAATAAAGTTGCCGCGAACCTAACCGCTCTACGGCATGCAGCGGCTATAGGGCGCCGCGTTACGATGTCGCATCAATCCTTATGCGAGCGATACCTTAACGCGAGTGCCACCGCGTGCACGCGCGCGCACACGTGTGAGCTTGGTCGGACCGTTGGATGGTAACCCAGTTTTCCGCGCGCTGAAACATTCAGCGACCTAGTTACCCCGCGCGGCGGGGGGTACGAAGCCGCGAATACGGATCAACAAGCTTCCCGACCTATATAACGTCCCGGATCCGCGGCGTTTCCCGGAGCGCTTCCAACGCGGCGGAGAGCATCGCGCGACCAATGTCGCTCGCTATCCGCATGAACCCCCCATGAAAAGTTGCTTATAATTTATAAGCGGACATTGGACAATGGAGAGATATTCCTTTAGATAATTGCAATCTGGAAATTGTTTTCCCGACAGCCTCGTTCACGTAACGTCACGAATTTCAGAAGCGATTGAATCCGCCATCCGTAGTCCGGGATGCGAATCGCTCGCGAGACTTCCCGCTAAGAGTTCTCCCATATCGCTGTGGGCATTCGGGGGCGAATCGCGAGTCGTGAAACTCGAGAGCGCCTACGAAATAACGTGTCGCGTGCGCGGTGAAGACGCGCTCGGCGCGTCGCCGGCCGGTCGACCCGCTATTCGCTCGTCCTCCAACCGATCGCGTTGCGTAACGTTATGTCACGATGATAATCGCCAGCCACGCAGGCCGCGTGTACCACTTAACGATTTCCAGCAACGAGCTCGATTGACTTGTCGGAAGGTGCGATACGTGTCGGCGATTGTACAGACGCGGTTGCACAGAATACACAGGATGCAGAGCCATGCCATGAAGTCATTTCCGCTAATGGCTGTATGGCTACCTTGCTCTTCAGCCTCCACCCGTGCGCGCGTCAGCCGCGTCGTAATCAGCCAAGAGCGGATGTCGCGATGGAGATACGTCTCTACCGTTGCTTCGGAGATCTTCTCATGAAAACCACCGCGTTTTCCCGCCACGGAAAGTCAGCGGGAATCAGGCCGAATTTATCCCATGAATTTGTAAACGCTGACTATCCGACTATCGAGTGCCGATGAGACCTTATTGGGAGATCCAGCCAGGAACGCGATTTCCATGAATCTAATTATTGGCGGGTCGCTTAAGGTCGTTGGTTGGTCCTGAAAAATCGATCTTTCCTTCATCGCGACTGATTACTCCACCACTCATTTCCAAATCGAGCGCGTTATCCGCTCTGCTTTCCAAATTCACGTTTCAACCTGAAATTGAACAACTGGCGGACAACTTCGGTCGGACAATCCGCATTTGCATCCCGAAGCGCGAGCTTTGCGCGCGCAGTCAGAAATCTATCCGTTCCGCAGCACTCGAACATCATCCAACGATTACGTGTGTCCCACGAACGCGCCCATTATCGTACACCCGGTATACAGTCTGAGCGCGAGATCGTTCGCGCGCTTAGTTTAATTTAACTTATGGACGCGACGTATAGCCGACACTGCGTATACAAGTGGCAATGCAACCGGAGGGAGGGGAACGAAAGGTTTCGGCCGAAACCTCGATTCCCATGACCCAATTTTTTTTTCGCCGCCGCACGGTCACCCGTGCAATTTTTGCGCGCGACACTCGACAGTCTATCGGAAGAATGTTCCTCCTCCTCTCCTCTCCCCCCTCGGACGTCACCTCCTTCACCTCTTCTCCTCTCGGACGCCATCGTCATCACGGGGTCCACCTTGGGCATTTCGATTCGCGTATCCGCGTCGCGAAGGGGGCCCAATGGCAAGTAAAAGGAACCGTAACGGGGCGAATTTACTTTCCTCCTCGAGATCGCGCACGAAGAAATGCGGTCGCGCAAGAATCGCGGCACTTCCGGTATCGCGACAAGGACACGACGAGAGTCGCTGTCGACTCTCAGTGCTCGACGAGCGCGAGCTATGCGTTAATTCGGCAGAGAACGACCCTTCTTTATTTACGCCGTTCTTTTAACCGCGCTTGGAAATCGTCGATGCTTGATGATCGATATTACGCGATATCTCGCGAATAATTACACGCCTTACGTAATACGGTGACGGCGTGCAAAGAATTGACCGTGATGGGCGTGCGCGCTGTTTTGCATGCTAATTTTCAATGTCAGCCAGCTGGAAAGGTATCCAGCAGCCAGCAGCCAGCAGGTATCCTGCTCTACATCTGACTCTACAGCTGACGGTTCTTTATGGATCCGTTCGAGCACTGCCTCGAATTTTCGGGCATGACAATTCCGTACAATTCCAGGGCTGATTAAAATACATGCGCGACCTGTCCGAGCGCGCCGAGACGCGTACGAGCGGGACGACACGGTTAAGAAGATGGATGTGTCCGATCGGCGGTAATGGACGGAACGCTCTGATGGAGCGGCAAATGACCGTCGTTTCCTGACGCGTTATCTTTTTTTTTTTTCTTTTCTTTTCGGCAGAGATGTAAGAGAGTGCCTCACGAGAGAGGAGGAACCAAGTCAGGTCCCGCCGCGCGAGAAGCGAGAAGCGAGAAGCGCTCCCGGTACTTTTTAATTACCGCCGCGCCGATTATCTGTGAGCTCAATCCCTCAATCCGTGCCGGTATAATTCTCCTAACGGTACAGCCTCGCCTGAAAAGTAAACGGTCTCGACTCGCTCTCTTCCCCCCGCGTCGAGCCGTGCGCGAGTTGTGCGTACCGTTCTAATTAAACTCTCTCGGATTCGCTGCTTCCGCGGTAATCATAAGCCGATCGTAATCTGGCAATTAGCGGGAAACGTAGCCGGCGGACGTATCAAGCATGCCGCTAGAGGCTAGAAAACCATGGAAACATGCCGGCTGAGAAAGCCAGGAAAATAAGAGCGCGCTCCGCGCCGCCGCGAACCGTCACGGTAAACGTTTGCTTTTCAGGTCAAGTGGATCGGAAGGAGACGGAGACGACGGTCTCTTGCGATCAGCGATGCGTATCGATATTTTTATATTACCTTGTTCAACATTATGTCACGCGTTGGCGTTTCCCGTTTAAGCGGTCTGCCTCCCTTATCAGCTTGTCATTCTTCGTACCTCGTTTATTATCTTTACCTTCTCTCTCTTTTATTTTATTCCATAATCCCTACTATTCCCTCGGCATCTTGTCCTCTCCTCCTTCTCCTCCTTCTTCCAGCCTTTTTGTTCAAGGTAGAAATTCTAGTTTAACGAGGAATCCCGCTAATCTGCCGCTGATCCGGCAGACCCAAGTGCACCCCGTGCACTTGGCTGGCTGGATCGGACTAGCTCGAAGGATAGCAGCCTTCGCCTGTCTCTTCGCGCGACAGATATAACGGTTGCTACACGCGAGGAACGGAACAAGCGCGCGGAGCGTGCGCGCTCGGGAGGTGTTGCTTTCGAAATACCGGCTGGTACACGCGTCATTCTCCATGTTTCACTTTCGACTCTCGACGTACCGCTCCGCGCTGGAACGGCTTGGTTAGCTGCGACGGCCTTGACTACATCGTCGCTTCGCAGCCTCTCTCTCTCTCTCTCTCTCTCTCTCTCTTTCCCGCACTTTTTATCCTTTGCGCGATGCAGGCTCGAGAGGACCTATTCGATATTCCTAGCCTAGTATTCGAGATGCTATCTCGCGCGAGCTGCACCGGCAGCAAGCGAGAGACTCGAGCAATGCCGCCAGACACCTCCGCCGACCGCTGATGTCTTCTTCGTGCATTACCTCCGCTCGGGGAAAGGCAGGAGCCTTTACTCGGCAAAGTAAAGGATAGTACAACGCAAGTATTAACTTCCTAATCGACGATAATCGATGCCGTCCGTCCGAGATTGAGTCTGTAATTGCTGCATAGTTTCCAGATGAGCTAGATAAATCACGGAAGCGGCTCATACGCGCATCCTTGCGCGTCTCCCAATATTCCCTGTTGATTCATGTGCAATATACATACGTGCTCCATTTGGTTCCCGCATGAGGAAGCATTCTATCACGATACAAGATCACAGGAGAGAAACGTCCATCCGTACGCGACATTTGCGTACGTGATGCACACTCCGCGCCTGGTATTAACGCGGAAATCTATAGTCTTTCCCGGAAAAGTGAGAGAGTCGGCTGTAGGTTCCCTGTCGCCGGATATTACCAGCAGGCGCAGGGAGAGGCTTCTCTCGCTGCGAACGAGACGTTGGCGTATCGCCTGCGCTCGGTTTCAGGTAAACGTAATTCTAGAAACGCGCGTAACTTCGCCACGCGAGATTATCCTCGCCCTGTGCCTGTTTACTCTTCGACGTGGGCGGCTGGAGAAAATTACCTCGGACCCGTTTTGCACTCTTTAAGCAGGCCACCGTTATCGCTCGAGGTTTCGATGTCGCCGTTTGTTTGACGCATCGATCTGGAGCAGCAACAACCCTCTTCGGGGGAAGAACCCATCTCTCGGCGGGTTCATTCGCGGGTTCATTCGAACGGGCGATTATCGAGAAACTGCGATTCGACATCTACCTTCAGAACGCAGAACGCTTCGCTGAAACGCTAATGATCCTTCGTTCCAATCGAGACGTTCGCGTCGATCTTATCTGCGCTGCCCTGAGAGAGATGGAAGCTATAGGCTAATGATACTTGTTAATTAATAAACGTGGGCACGATGATACTATAGCGTGATGATGTACATTTCAGATCCAGGAAACGTCGGCCAAGTTCGAATAATGATTCCGACAGGATGTACAGCGGCTGGGGCGACAGGATACAAAGTGGATACGGCTGCAAATTCGAGAACTGTCTTGCCAACGAACGTGGCGACTGTATGGACGAATGCGCCGCCGCTCTAGTTCTCATGTCGCTCTCGTGCTCACCTCACAATCATCACACTCCCCTGTCACTTCACTGCCAATGCAGCTACGGTATTAGATCCTCTGTACAAGTTGAGATATTTCATATGAAGCGTTACATAAGCGAAACGTACGTTTCTCGAATTTGACATTTCGATCGATCGAGGAAATTTAGCGCGTGAAATTTATATTTTGGGTCAGATCAGATCATGCAGCCGTCGAAATTGTACGGAGCAAATCATGTTGTCCGTATCACGCGGGATCTACATGATCTAATCGAGCGAGTTGACCATTCGGGAACGGATCTCTCAGGAATATTCGTATCCGTGGCAGGTTCCTGGGGGAGTCGCGGAAGCGGAGGCGGCATGGTCGCCGGCTCACCGGGAGTTGGCGGCATGTCGAACAGCAGCAGCAGCAGCAGCGGGGCTTCCTGGCGCAGCGGCACCCCCAGCCCGCCCCTCAGCGAGGAGGGTGTACCGATGAGCAGTTCACCGTGCCCGACCACGTCGCATCCTTCGCACAATCAGCCGCACTATCCTTACGTCGCATCCGGATCTTCCTCGGGTAGCACTCCGGGTTCGACCACGTTGGACGAAGGGATAGTGCCCGATTACATAGAAGAGCAACACCCGCGTAAGAAGGTGAATAATCCGCTTCCGCTGTGCGTTTGCTCCCTCGGTTTGCTCCCTCGGTTTCTTCATCCTCGGCTGGCTCGACGCCAGATGATCGTCTTTGACAAGTTTGCTGGCTTGTTGATCTCTCTACAAAAAGGGAGAGAGAGAGAGAGAGAGAGAGAGAACTTTTGGGATCCTCGGGAATCCTTCTTCATAAGATTGCGAGACGACGATCGATCAGTGTATAAATAAATATAAATTGACGCGTCTTGCACGAGTGCAGTTCCGCAATAATGTCGTTGAGAAAGCGCGTGTACTCTGCAGCCGTGCGTTCATGAAGCAGCTAAAATAGCAGGAAACATCGGTACCGCTACCGCCTCTTCGTCAATGCCGCGTGACCTTTGAGAGTAGTTTTCAGAGTCGCGTGTGCGCTGGAAGCGACGCTGCCCTCGCCCTCGCCATTTCTGAAGGTCTTCATTGACCTTAATCTCCGTGAATAATGTATGCTCTCGCGTCAACGCGCGCCCAATTCAACTTGCCCACTTCAACTTTGAAGACCAAGACGGATGGTTTTGATAAAAGTCGACTCGGTCAACGTATCATCACGGTATCATCGTGTTCCCCTCCTCTATCGTGATCTCTTCTCGGCTCTCATCGTGCAACTCTCAGATTCCAGGAATCTGCCAACGTTCATACGTCATATTCGGTTTCGCTCGAGTGACCCGGTTTCATCATTTTGATCACATCGATTTATTCGTTCGGCGTGTGATTTATTTCTGGTTTGCGAGGTGAAGCTGCAAGTTTCACCGCGACGTGCGAAATGAGCGAAATCGCTTTTACTAACAGGAATTCTACGCGTATCGTGTTAGCGACGCGAATCGTGAGGTTTTATTGAAACTTATGTACACATTTAAATTACAAGCCTTGACGACCTTCGTGATGGGAATACAAGTCGCGGCGATAAAAATTGAACGGCCTTCGGAACGCCGCGCACGCTTCTGTCTCCGCGAGCAATTGTTTCCGCGTCCGCGTAGCGGTGTGTAGTAGCTTAATTAGAGTCGACGACGAGTACGATGCGCATCAATTGCGCAAGAGAGGCCAGCGTGGAGCATCGAGCGTGCATCGTCCGTTCTGGATTGGATTTGTTTCCCGGGACGTCTCTCATCTCGTCCCGGGCACCGGGACTGGAACGACATTGACGCACGACGCGTGCTGTTTTCAAGATGGTGAACTAGTTTTCTCTTTGGACGAGCCACGAGGTGAAAACGAAGTCGCTTTCGATCGCTTTCGTAACGCGGCCGATTTCCGTATGCGGTAACGCGGTTGCGTTGCGGGAGGGAAATGGAACGTCTCGCGTGACGGATCCCCGGGATCGCAGGCTTCCATTTTCAAGGCGTATCTTGAGACGCAAGGCGTATCTGCAGCCAATAAAGCAAGTCTCGAGCCGAGACGAACTTGTTACATCGCAATCTCAATGAGGGACTGAAAACGCGCGGAACGCGCCGCTCTAATACACGACGAGAAAGTATCTCTCTTCTCTTCAGGATTGGGCAAATTCGCAT
This sequence comes from Eciton burchellii, assembly GCA_020341155.1. NCBI lineage: Eukaryota > Metazoa > Arthropoda > Insecta > Hymenoptera > Formicidae > Eciton > Eciton burchellii. The sequence continues at coordinate 1,760,470 of JAHMML010000003.1, read as the reverse complement.
CGTGCAGCTCGGCGCGAGCGAACGTGGGTGCATCTATATTCGCGGACGCATAGATACCTAGCCAGTTGTTGCACGCTGGCAGTGACGGCGGCGACGCGGCCCTGACCGGTCAGGGATGCGAAGGCGAAGAGGAGCCTGCAGCGGAGCGGCCGGGAGCGCTCCTCGCTGTCGCGCGAGCCAAGCCCGCGCCCGCGCGCTCGATGATGACATAAGCGCGCGCGCCGACCGAGCCAAGGATGTAAACATGCGCGCGGCGATTTTTTGGTATTTCGTAAGACGGCTAACAGACCGGACCTTGAGGTATTATCGCCCCGCGCTAATCTTAGGTACATTTCGTGGCCCCGCACGCCCGTTGCTCTCGGCTTGCACGGGAAATCGTCGCGGTCGCGCTCTATTCCCGAAATAGCCGCTGAGGAGAGCCGAAAGCCGGAAAGCCGAAATCGGGCAAGACGAGAGGGATGGAGGGAGGGAGGGGGGAGGGGGGAGGTGCAGGTTGCAAGGGGTGGGGTTGGGGCGGCGGCGGCGGCGGCGGCGGCGGCGGCAGCGAGCCAGATTTTGCGGATAACGTTCACGTCTCCTCTGCTTATGGCTTTCCAGATTCGAGCGAAAGTCAACCAGGACCCGATCGAGACGGAACCAGGCGCTTGCGCGACTTTCGAGAGCGAACAGGTAAGCCCCGATTTCCTTTCGTCGTAATTGGAGACTCGCTGGAAATCTCGCGGGCGCGTGATTACCTGGCGATGCGCGCCGGTATAGCGGCCGGGTTATTTTCTGCAGTTGCGAGTCTCAGCGGGAGGATGCGCGGCAGATTCTGCAGCTGCGGCCGTTGTGCAATTCGCATTTCTCTCGGTCTCGCAGTTTTCCGGTCGCTATACACGCGATCAAGAGGCAATTCTCGATTGTAATTCTCGATTAAGAGGCTCGTTGCGGAGAAATTTACGGAGCTTGATTTACTCTCGCGTTCTCGTATGCAGGATATATACAGGATAATTTCTTTTTCTTCCCCCCCCCCCTTTTTCCTTTCCTTTTCTTCTTTCTTTCTCTTCCTTTACATCAATATTAAAGCGCGCCTCATTTCTCTAGATCCCTAAACTAACTAACCTCGCCCGAATGTCGAAATGTCTTTTCTACCTTGAAATGAAATTTCTCAGGGAAAGGTCAATGAAAACATCACACGATGCAGTTTATGTCGCAAATGTTTGCCTGTTACTTTGTTTATTATCTAAAACTCGCAACATTCAATAAGAGATAAGAGTAATCTCGCGCGTTCATCACAACAACGAAGTCTCTCACTCTCTTTTTCTGTCTCTCTCTCTCTCTCTCTCTCTCTCTCCCCCTCTCTCTTTGGCCCCCGAATCATCTCGAAAAATGCAGCGACAGGGTCGATATTTAGACAACGATAAAAAGCAGCGCGAGAGGATCTCAAAGAAGTTGAAAAAGAACTGAAGGCGCCCCGTATTCGACATCATTCATGCAATTTACGTGGGGATTTCTCGAAACCGTTCGTCATCGGACTCGGACGATCTTGCTGCGTGTAAACGCGGCATCAAGTCTATCGCTGCCTGCCGCTACTACTATTACTACTACTACTACTACTACTACTACTACTACTATTATAGTGTTACTACCACCATCATCGTTCCTTTCGGATCAATATTATTCGTAACCCAGTTTACCGAAGGTTCCTACTTTCACCGGCGATTGTGAGCAGCGAGCCGAGAGCTCTCAGAGTCATTCATCTCGATTGAATCGCGGCCGATAATGTCGTGAGGCGCTCGCGCGCCTCATCCGCGATTCCGGACGTGGATGATCGTGTTGCGCATCGATCGAGCGCGGCGTATAATTTCACGGAGTGCCCAGCGCATACGCGGTTTCGACTTTCACTCGCGACATACGCGCATACGCGTACGCACGCACGCACGCACGCAGAGTGACCGGATCACCGAGGAACGCGTTCTCTTTCATGACGACGAGCGTCCTCGAATCAGTGTTCTCACGTATTTCGGACGTTCTCGTCCGGTTTCGCATCTGCGATGCAAACGATTAAACCGGTGTTAAACATATCCCGTTCGTCAAGCCCAGGCGGGCTCGCGACACGCTCAGCGAGCTTTTATCAGTAATAAAATTATTTCGCGAAAACGGGCACGAGACGGGAGGGATAAAAAGAGAGGAAAAAGCCGCGAATGTCCCGTTCGCGTCCTCTTTCTCGAGGCTCGGGGCTGCGTCCCAGTTTTCCACCCTACTGTCCCTCCTGTCGCGCGAGCGAGAGGAAGATGGCCACCTTACTTGCGCGCACCTGACCCAATTGACCCGACCCGTGGATCACCTCCGCGAGCACGGCGACCAAGGTCGCCACGGCGTCGTCCCGTAGATTCTCTCCCGTCGACGCTGTGCTCGTCATCGCGAAAGGTCGCTCGATTGCGATAACAGAGAGAGAGAGAGAGAGAGAAAGGGCGAGGGAGGGAAGCGATGCACCGTTCCCATATCACGGCATCCATGAACGGTGATCTCGATAGGCGGGGCGAGGGAAGAGTAGAAGGATAGGAGGAAAAGAGGGAGCGAGCACGGCCAGGAAGTTCCAGTCGAGTGTGCTGCATTGTGGAACGACCGAGTGTTCTACGCGCTTCCTCACCCCTCACTCCGCCACTCCCTTCCCCCACTCGCGGCATTTAGCGCGCGCGTGTGCATGTGGTATCGTACACATACGCGCATCACGTGCGCAGTGCCGTAATCGCGCGGATCGTCGGGAGTACGTACCGGTTGCATGTCGCGGCGAGAGATCGCGTGGAGCTTGTCCTTTGTCTCCGATCACGCCCGGCTCTGACACGTGGCTGTCGCGTGGGAAGTTCAGAAATCGGCGGAACATTCAACATTCAGCAGGCGAGGAACGCCCTCCGGCAAACTTGTTCAATCGTAATCGATGCTCTTGTTGTCCGTCTCGATGTCCGTCCCTAGAGCGTTTCGAGTAAAACTCCCGGGCCCGATTAAGCTCGATTCTCTCGGATCGATCTCATGACAATCGGTCTCCATTCCGGTTTGCTTCTTTTTTTCTTTTTTCTTTTTACCTCTCTTTCTTTTTTTTTTTTTCTTTTTTACAAATTCAAGGCTCGTCGTTTGTGAGAAGCTTTTTTTAAATTTCGGATAGATTCCCCGAAAAAGTGAAGCCCCGCGCTGATTGCTAGAGGTCTAAAGGTCGTACACGTGCCGGGTTATCCCAGGCCCATGGATCCGGAAAGCTGTTTGTTGCGCGATCGAACGTCAGTCTTGAGGGCTTCCTATGGATGAAGGTGTAACCCGAAAATGTAACCCAGATTTAAAACGAGAAACTTAACCGTCCACTCTGGTCCATCCTCCGGCTGAGACTTTATGTTTCCTCATTGATCTCTAGAGGAGAGGCCGGGCTTTCGAAAAGGCTCTCGAAAAGAGCCGGACAGGCTGACTACGTCAAACCTCTCAAACCATTCATCATTTTCTTTACGTCACGTCACGTTCGCCGACTGCGAACGGTTTCAAAATCCCACTCGGAGATCCGGGACAAGCGGCGTTGGCGATCCTCGAAGATTGCGTTCACCGGATGATTCCCCGGCCCTTAAAGAAAGTGGGACTTCCGATGGGGACGCGTACGAGATCCTCTCCGCAAGGCGGATTCGCGTGCAATTCCAGGCGCGGTCTCGTTTGCCGGCCTCTACGCGCCTGCCTGCACATGGACCTGGGGATTGCGAGAGAGCGATGCGCTAGGACCGGCGCCGTTGGTGCATCGCGTCGCAGTGCACACCACGTGACGTCATCGCCGAGCGGCACGTGCCCGTTCCCCTGGCCGCGCCCCCCGTTGCCCTCGAATGCTGCATTACTCGCGGCGACGACGGGGTGGGGTGGGTGGAAGGGGTGCGGTGGGCGACGGGGGGGGCGGGGTGGGGCGGGGTACGGGGAGGGGCAACAACGAGGGGGGGCTGGGCGGAGAGGTGCGGAGGAAGGTAGTTAAGGTCACCGTGGCCCTGACTGCACGCGCGCGAAATAATATCGGTGTGCGACCGTCGTGTGCAACGTGCGGCGCGCGCGCGCGCGCGCGCACGTGTGTGCGCCCTCACGTACGCGCGGCACGAGTCGTGTGCGGCGCGCGCGGAGAACGCATGGAAGATTTATTTCTAGTTCCGCGTACCGCGTGCTCCTCTAAGTGAAGGTTTTGCCGGTTCGGATGTATAGAAGTCGCGCTGTCCCAATGGCGGACCTTGACCATCGACTCGGCGATCGTCGTCACACCGTCTGCGGATCGACATAAATCAGTCGAGCCGATATCAATAGGCTGGGAAGTTTCCTCGATTATTGCATCGTAATTCGGCGTGACAGCTCGTCGCCGTCGTCATTCGATGACACATTGCGCGCGGCCTGCGTTTCCGCACGGCGATTCCGATCAACGGCGTTGATCTCAAAATTTATCGAGATAAATCGAGTAGTGCTCGCGTATCGATTTAAATCTCCCCCTCTTACATGGAGGAAAATCGAAGCCAGGAATTTCCAGGAATCTTTTCTTTTTATCAAGTTCTTCGTTTTACGTCGATAGATGATGAAAGCGCGCGCTGCACTTTCGTTAGTGCATATCCGAAGCGAGGCGTTTCGATCGTCGTGTCGTCCATGAGGAAAACGCGCGGGTCCGATATGCAGCCGTCGAAATTGGAGCTTTCCGCGAACTCTACGTTTTCCCGAGAAGGGAAAATTCTTTTCTCTCCTCTCCTCTTTGTTTCCCATTTCCAAGGAAAGGATCCCTTTCGGGAAAGCAGCTCTCCCGGATTATTCCCTTCGTTCGCAGCCCGAGCATCTCGCTTTTGTTCATCTTGGCCATTTAACCATCGTCGTGCATCGTTATCGTTGCTTGAATATTGAGGTCCCTCGATAACGCAAGCGTCCTTATCCATTCGAAGGGACAAGTTCCTCTGATTTCCTTATCTCGACTTATCGCCGACCTCTAGGCGATCTCGCTCGAGATCGTTCGTCTCTCCGAGGTCTAATGCGCTTGTCAGTTTCTCCATGCCGGCTGTTACGCAGAAGGAGGATTTAATTGCATAATTTAATTAACATGAGTTAACTCGCGTATCGCGCGAGGCACGTGGCGTCCCTCGATTAATAAAACGCAAGTTGCACGCTCGTGAGAAGAGGGATAGGTCGATCTGAAATCGAGAAACCGAGAAATCAGAGTGGCCTATCGATGTCGATCCAATGTCGATCGCACCGGCATTCGCGTGCGCGTCTCGCTGGATTTTGTGCCGTGCGGGTCGCGTTCGTCCATCTTACGTAATACGCGTTGCGTAAACTTGACGTTAGCCGTAACGCTGGCCGTACATATTTCCGCGCGCCCGGCAACAACCGCAGCTCGACGAAGATCCGGCCTTTAGCGAGCGACGCGACCATTCCCTTCCGCATTATTTCCCTGCTCTCTTTTGATCTTTGTCTGGCTCGCGCCGCGCTCGCGACAGGCGGATGCGTTTTGCATTTTTGTCGCCGTGCGTGTGCGACGATTAAATTTTAATTCGACGCGATTCAACGTGCGATTCAAGATTGCGAAACTCCGAGCAGGCGTTACGTAAACGAATAATATTTCGCATTCCTCGAAAGCGAGAACTGGAATGGAGACGTCCAGTTGCAACAATCATCCTTCATCCTACTAGCTGACCGTCGAAGAGCATCGCATTTTATTTTATAAAAATCCATGTAGCAATAGCTGCTCATCTCTGACGAACTTCGAACTTTGCTGTGTCGATTAACGGACCGACCGTCATCCTCAAAACACGCGTTTCCAGGACATGTACTTTCAGATTACTCGATGATCGTCCCGATTGCGAAAATCGGACAAGACACATCGATAAGACCATCTCGATAGGCAATTCACAATGGTGAAGCCATGACAATGGTAATTACAATGGTAATAAGGTGAGAACAGGACACCTCGGATACCCCCGGATACCCCCATGTGCCGCACATGGAAACAAAATCCTCGTATACTCGCTCCCTCCCTCCGGTGTCCCGCTGCTCATGCTGCACAGATTGCAGATATTATCTGCCGCGCGCGTGCAGAGTCAGGGCCATCGTCTGGCAATATGATTTCTGATGTAACGTCATCGCGTACGGAATATTCTCTCTAATAAAATTTACAGGACTTATCGGATCCCCAGCGCTGGGGATTTTTTCTCGCGATGTAGTTCAGAAACTGATAATCCCGTCTCTTCGCCGAGATAAGTCGCGATAATTCGACGCGGAGGCTTCGCGGATCATTGAGAGCATATTCATCGTTCCGTCGCTGCCGGGCTGACTTGAAACGTTGGCCATCAAACGAAAGCTTTTTTACGACAAAATGTCAAACGTGCGAGTGATTCCACTTGCACGATGCGCTTACAGACATCGCATGACATAAGCCAGTCAGCGGCCATGACCAGCGGCCCACTGACGTTACGTACGTAGGAAATACGCGTCGCCGTCTTCCCTCTCTTTGTCCCCGTCGCTATTAATTCTCGCCAATGAAACGCGATAATTGATTGCTCTCTCTCTCTCTCTCTTTCTCTTTCAACATGACAGATTGCCGCTGCTGAAATTCAAAATAATTGTCCCCGCTCTCTCTCTCTCTCTCTCTCTCTCTCTCTCTCTCTCTCTCTCTCTCTCTCTCTCTCTCTCTCTCTTTCTCTCCCTCTCTCTCGCGCGCGCGCGGTCTCCCTTGCGCTCGTAGCATATCCGAGAGAGAGAGAGAGAGAGAGAGAGAGAGACACACACTCGGTTTTATCCCTTTCGTTACGTTGACGAGTTGCCATTTGCCAAGAGAAATAGATTCGCGCGGCGTTTCATCTTTATAGCGTCACGGTAATTATGTAAAATGGGACTAAAGTGACGAAATCGCGGGGCTCGCTTTCATCGGTATTCAAGCTTCGCGCCTAACGCGCCTAACCTCCGACGCTCAACGTGTGGCGCGCGCGCGCGCGCGCGATTCGAGTGCGGAAATGACATTAGAATATTCAGGGTCACGGCCGGAGAAAGAGGGAAGCAATGTCGCGTGTCGCATATTGTTATTCGTTGGTGTACGCCGTTGCTCGCACCGTATACCGCTCTTTTAAGAGCAGCCTAGCGATTACGCTCCGGCGACCTCGCGAGGTTTGACAACGTGGCAGTCGTTGGACAACGGCGGAGAACGGCGCTCTTCCCTAACATCGGCCTGGCCAGTCGAGTCAGAAAAAACTTATCAGCATGGGGAATGGTCTCGGCTGAGAAAGGACCGGTGGCTTTCCTACGCGAACTAGTTCCCGCTGCCGATCAATTCGGCAGGTCCTGTTTCTTCTCGACTCGCCGAACCGAGTATCATGAATATCGATCGTCTTACGCGTCGCTTCCCTCATCGATACGACTTTAGCCGGAGCTGTACGCTTGCCCCCTCTTTGTAATTATAATTCGAAGCTCTGGGAAGCCGGAGGAGGGCAGCCGGAGGAGGGCCGCGTCGATGCGTCGCGAAAAAAGATCCGAGAGAAGCTCGGAGACGCGGCAAAGAAATTTCCATCTTCCAGAGCGAATAAGCGGGCCGGGGGGGGGGGGGGGGGGRGGAAGAGGAAGAAGGGGGAGCGGTATGCTGCCGCTCATTGGCGGCATCACGCATTCCGTTCGATGATATAATATTCCTGGACGATCCCGCGTGCGTCATGCGCGAGCGAGTACGTCCGAAGCATAGAAATTCCGCGCGCGCGTGCGCGCGCAGACTCCTGTGACGCCTCTGCTTGTCGTGCGTGTGTAGCACCATAGCGAAAATACGATCGGCCAGGTTGCCGTTAGCGGTTACGTATCGAGCGCGGGACCTATAAATAGTTGATGCGCCTATCGGAAGGCACGCACGTTGCGGCAGGTAGAACGAGATTGTCATTCCGCCGACGAAGCCGTCAACGAAAGTTCGGCACGCCGAACGCCGAGTTCCGCTCACCAACGGTGGCGTTGGGGAGGCGGAGGGGGAAACACCGACGGGTATCTGACCGATAATAAAGTTTGCCGGCGCGACGGCCGTGACGTCGCCGGGCTATCGTAGGCTGAGATCATCGCAGGCTCTTTTGCGCCGTGCGATATGCCTGTAGTGACGTACTTTGGTCTCGCCTTTGCCTTCGGTCGCCGCGTGACGTCAGAGCTCAAGTACCGCGTGCCTTGGAGTCGGGCGCACGCACGTACAGGGAGCTGAAACGCACGACGAACGCACGACTAGGCTCGCTCGGCCTCCTTTGGAAAATTTCATTCGCACCTTCGTTCGGCATTTCTTTGATAAACAGCAGATCGACACACCGCTAATACGATAATACACCGGTGCGTACGCCAAGGAAAAACTGGCTCGTACTCGTACTCGTACTCGTACCGCAAAGTCATATACGTCAAGATAAAAGCAGCGAAAAGCGCTCCTTTACGTCAAACGACTTTGTCACGGACGGACGGTAGCGGTCTGTACGTCCGTCCAGACATGTCGGACATTCAATTATCTTAGCTCGATTGCGACGTGTGACGTCACGTCTGGAGCGTTGAGCTCTTTATTGAAACGTTCAGTCCGGTCGCTCCTTCTCCCTCCCTCTCCCTCTCCCTCTCTCTTTCTCTCCCTCCCTCTCTTCCGCGTTGTTAGAACTTTTCGGCTCGGAAGAGAGAAAGAGAGAGAGAGAGAGAGAGAGAGTCAAGGACGCGCGTTCGCGAATTTCAGCTGGTAACGCTCGAGCACATCGAGCCGGCGCCGGTGGGGATGAGAGATACCGTGGCCGCGGCGCTCGATGTGCCGTTGGCCTAGGTCCTGACTGTGCCCCCTCTTTTTCTTTTTTTTCTTTTCTCCTTTTTCTTTTTCCTTCCTCTTCCTTTTTTTCTTCTTACGCACGGCCGGCGAATCGACGCGTCGCACGTCGGCCGGAACGACGTCGGCGGAGAGCCCTCCTTCGTTATTCATGAGCGTGACACGGCACACGATCCGCACGCCGCTTTCGCAGATCTGCTTTGGCGGGCAACCGCGTCAGCGATTGATTCGAATGACATCGTGCCAGGATCGTGGGTAGCTGCGGAGAGAAAAGGAGGCCCTAGACGCTCGCCCCGCGGGCATCCTGCCTCATCGATCGAAATAGCTCTCGCGCGCTCTCCGTACTTTGATCATTGTCAATCAGCCGTTTTCCTCTTCTTCCTTTTTCTCGTGACGCGACGCGTGCAGCCGACTGCAGTTCGCTCGTCCGCTCTGAGGACGAGCTTCTCGCACCTTTTTATTCTTATCTCTCCCGCGGACGGATGGACGTGGGCAGGCAGTCGGTCTTCGTGTTTCGTAACGCCGCGCTTGATGACTCGCGGCCGGTTTAGCCGCGGCATGCCGCTCCAATAATAGACGCCCGACGACTGCTAGCTCTATCGTACGCCCGACGCCCATTTTAAATTCAAGGTGAGGCGAATTTTACCGCGAGAGCGATAATAGTATCTCGGCTAGTATCCCGTCGCCGTTCACCGGGATTGTATTTTGATTGGCGCGGAACGGCGGCCGATCGACGGCGCCGACTTTGAAACTTTCAAAACGGGAACGGCGCAAGACCTGCGCCAGTTGCCTGTTGCCGCTTCGATCCGACCTGGGGAAAGAGAGGAGGGACAAGGGSGGGGGGACGGGGGGGGGAGAGGAAAAAAAAGGAAAGGATAGAGAAAGAAAAATAGCGTTTCGAATGTACCGTGGATGCGTGTCGGGACGCGTTCTGCGCCCGCGCGAGCGCGTCGTATCGACCGTGCCCGCGTGTTTTACCTTGACCTCGAAAGGCCGCGAAAGTGTCTCTGGAGCAATTAAAGCGACGCTTAAGGGTCGTCCGATGGAACGACGAGCCGGCTCGTCGCAATCGATGCTCCCTCATGAAACGACGGACACGCGGGGGATCTTCTCCCGGCGGCGGCTCGTCGGCGCGGAGGACGCGTCCCGCCGTCTCTCTCTGATCGCGGAACGCGTATGCGATCAAACCCGCCTTTCTTTCCGCGAACTCTCGCGCGCGGCGCGCGAGTTACCACCTCGTCTACCCGCGTAGAAAGCGCGCGTACGCGTCGCGCCTCTCCCCCCTCCCCCTCCCCCCACTCACTCACTCACTCACCCTCACCCCCTCCGCTACGAGATACGAGTCGCGCGCGCGCGGCGATTTTGCGCTAATCCCCGCGCCGACTGGCCCAGCGTCAGCTGTGAGCTACTTTACGTAAGAGGCCGTTTCGACATCGGCGCGAACTGCAGGCAAGTAACTTTCTCCGGGATCGATCTCCGGGGTCGGAAAGCCATTTATCTCCAGCGAGCGATTCGCCGCCGCCGGTGAAACCGCCGGCACGATGAAAGCGCCTGATCGCTGATACGCAGCGTGATCTTTGGGGAATTATCGGTAATTATCGTGGGATTAATTGCGAGAGCGAGCCGCGGCTGAGATTACGGTCATCCTGAAATTGGGCATGAAAATTCAAAAAAAAAAAAAAAAAAAAGAAAAAAGAAGAGCAAGAAGAAACGAAAGCCGTGCCGATCGAGGACCTCGCAACTTTCCGTCACGAGCCCGTCAAGAGAGTCGAGAAAGTGATTCCCTCGGAAGGAGCAGGAGCAGGAGCAGAAGGATGCGCCCGATGGCACGACGGACACTTTCGTTGGTCCGTTTCAGCATGAGCGGCCGGCAAAGTGCTCGCCAGAATCGCTTTCTGCATTCGCGCTGCTTCTCGATGCTCTCCGACGAGCGAGTTTCACGATCGGCCGCAACGATAGAGAGAGAGAGAGAGAAAGGAATCATGTTCCTATGCGCCGTTCCTATACGCGCGCATACGCGCGCAAGCACGTAACTGTAATCCGGTCCTAATACAGGCCGCACCCACTTTGTTGCTTAACGTAGGTAAACCGAGAACCGGTGTGTCCACGACGTGGCAAGGCCGTTGACAGTGCTGGCGAATCAATCGTTGTCACGCTTTAGCAGGCGCGCTCGCTCGCTCGCTCGCTCGCTCGTTCGCACGCACACCGCTCGTGCGTGTCCAGCTGATTCGCCGCGCCGCGCAAGAGCAACGGCAGCCCCGTTCACCGATCGAAGGTGAGAGCGAGAAACGCAAAGAGCCTTGCGAAAGTTCCGCTGGATATCACCGAGTGATCCGGCCTGGAGCGTAATATGAGATCCAGATTATTCTTCAGCAGCTGACCAGACTGAAAATTCTTCGATGAATGACGTGTAACATTTAGAAAACGTAAAAAGTGCTGAAAAGTGATGAAAAGAATCAGCTCTCTCTCTCCCTTTTATTCAACTTTTATTCATCGTAAGAGTTATAGACGCAAAGTAAGCAAGGTGTAAAGGAAGCAAAACGAAAGGAAGAAAGCAGAAATTGCATTGAATCGGAAAACAATCAGAAAAATGGCCGGAAGAATCGGCGCGCCGTTACACGCGCGTTAAAACGGAGATATCTCATATCTCAAGATCCACATCTCGAGATTCAATTTGCGAACGACAAAATGTCCTTTAAGATCGTCCGACAGATTTCGGCGCACAGATCTCGGCACTAGATTACGAGCTCACTGACGCGTTACGATAATAAGAGGGAAAAGAAAGAAAAAGAAAAGAACTTACGATTACAAGGGTAGCAGACGGAAAGATGCGGAGAGACGGAAAGAGAGAAAGAGAGGAATGCGATAATTCGCCATCAGTCTGCGAAGCAGATAGTCCTGCCCTAGGGTAAGGTTATCCTTCGTAGCATCTCTCTCTCTCTCTCTCTCTCTCTCTCTCTCTCTCTCTCTCTCTCTCTCTCTCTCTCTCTCTCTCTCTCTCTTCCTTCATCGTTTTATTTAGTCGGCTGGCACGACCGATTGGTCAACTGGGATTCGTCCGTCGTTCGTCTTCCCCTTCCCCCTCCCCCTCCCCCTCCTGCTCCTTCTCCTCCTCCTCTTCTCCTCCTCCTCTTCTCCTCCTCCCCTCCTCCTCCTCCTCCCCCCCCCCCCCCCCCCCCCCCCCCCCCCCCCCCCCCCCCCCCCCCCCCCTCCTCCTCCTCCTCCTCCTCCTCCTCCTCCTCCTCCTCACCTTGCGAAGATTTGCGAAAGTAATGACCTTGACTTTGCCGCCGCGGTGACCACGCGGCCTATCTGTGACCCTGACGAATCTAACGGTCGTCGCACAAGACACGTAAGTGGCTGGCTCTGGCCGAATATATTCGAAAAGTGCGAGCTTGGCGCGAGTTCACCGTCCCGCGATCGTACGTTGCGTTAGTGTACACGCGAGTCTCGAGTGCGATGCCGCGGGAATGAATGACGAGCGTCGTAAAATCACGCGAGGACCGGCGACGAGACGGCTCGTCGAGCATTTACATGAGATTTATTTCGTGCACGTTGCTCGAATGACACAGAAGACCGATCGACACGCGCGTTTCACATTTTCACCGCGATCGATTCACGCCAACTTGGCGCCCGTTATAGGAGTCATCGCGGCAACGCGATGATAGGATACGATAAGGAGACTGACTGACTATACGAGAAAGCTCTTGAAAGTTTTGGGAAGGAAACCGGAGGAGACGCGAGAAACGGCGAGGAAGAATTGCACGAACGTTGACGCCTGAAACGCTCGAGCCCGTAATTGCAATTGCGACAGGTCCCGTGGGAATGTTCTCATCGTGCTTGCCATGCCGGATAGGGGAATTAGTGTGTGTCGCGGGACAAGCGACACTTTCCAACTGGCTATTTTTTCGGAACCAAATTCCGGCCGGTCGTTATTGTATCGGGCGAGTATCGTTAATAAGGTCAAGACGAAACTTGAAGTTTGCACGGAACAAACGTAGCGTCTTCTCCAGAATGTTAAATCGTCCCGTGTGAATACGCGCGCGTTTTCATGACCGCATGCCGGTATCGTCTCGCGTAGACATAAACACATTAACACTCGCGATTAAGTAAATAATTGCACGAATTGATGCGTACAAAATCAACTGGCTCTTATTTTCTCAAGTGCCTGAGAACTTGCTTTTATCGCGCCGCGCTAAGTCTAATTTATACGAAACTTTAATTGACGGATAATAGTCACGAATAATAATAACCCCGTTCGTTTCGAGCGTTTCGGTCACCTTTAGGTCACCCGCGGCGCTAAGTGAAGCGTGATTTAGGGTTTAGATTCAAATGGCGATTTCAAGCGCGAAATGTATCAAGAACGAAAAGACGCCGTTTTACGGCGTCCCAAGGTTGTGCCAATAATTTATTCCCATAGAATTTCCAAATAGAGTAGAAAATTTGCGATAACATGTAACACGGTTAAATTGTAAATTAGCTATTTATCACATAGACAGAGAGAAAAGCTACCGGAGCGAAATTGATACGGAGCAATACGCTCGCGCGCAATTAAATCTACATGAATTTTTAATTTTTTTTCCACGCGAGGATAATCCAACGAAATCCGCCGACAGATTCGCCGGTGCTTTTTGCGCAATAAAATTAATCGCGCGGCCTTGCGTCGGTTATTGAACCCTCTCTGTCTCTTTGGCCGATACGAGCGACGCGTCGGGTTTGGGACATCCGCTTTGGAGTTTGGGAATAACACACTCGCGCATTTCCATGTCTCCCGACGATAAATAGGCTCGGCGCAAATATTTCTCTCTTTGCGCGTGCGTACGCCGCACACTCGGACGTCCTTGAAAAAATGCGCTCTTATCCAGCTGCAGCAGCCGGCTGGCCGGCCGGCCGGCCGGCCGGCGCGGCGCGATGCGAATACGAAAATCAGTGAACGGTAACGAGTTCGAACCCTCGTCAGTTCCGGGAACACGCATTGAAAAGCGCAACGCGTACGGCACAGCTGGACATGATTACCGCGGCAAGGAGATTTTATTGTCACTGTTAACAACAGCATTTTTCTCCCAAGATCCGCGTTTTCGCAATCGGGAATTCGCTCAATTTATCATTTTTCATATTCCGCGCCATATATGCGCGTGAAAGGGCACCTCATCCCAGCACCTACATGTTACGTATACATATCGCAGCGGAGAAACCCTTCGACATTCCTCCGAAAAAACGCCGATAATGGCGAACCGTTCCATCGCGCGCAGAAATTAATCGCCGCCCGTACGCTTGAACCGTATTTTCGGCCGGAACGGTACTACCGGTTTTTGACAGTAATTTCTGTCCCGACAGAGTGCAGGTAGGGGAAGAACCTGGTTTGTTGCTTATTAACTTGACCGCTGACCGTTATCATTGTTTACACGGTGTACATACGGCCTTGAGAAAGAAAGAGGAAAATTGAATGCGCGCGCGCGGCTATCGAAGATCGGATTTTAAGTGTTCCGTGAAAGTCGCTGCCCGTCACGGAATTCCCTTCCTCGTGCGTCTTCCTTCCTCCCTTTCTCTCTCCCTCCTCCCCYCCCCCYCCCCYCHCTCTCTCTCTCTCTCTCTCTCTCTCTCTCTCTCTCTCTCTCTCTCTCTCTCTCTCTCTGACTGTCTCTTCTCTCTTCATACCGGATTAATCGCGCGCTCGCCAATAAACGCGATAAGAGTAATGCAGTTTCGGAGCTTGCGCAGCAGTTTTCAACCGGCAGCGTATCAGCTGGAATACGCGCGCGGAGCTGTTTTAATTGCCATTTATCCGCAAGATGCAAGATATAACTAATGATAGGTTCCGGGGGAGGTTGTAACGCGTGAATTTTATTCAGCGCCAGCGAATAAAACACGACCACCATCCATATCGAGCCGGGCTTCTTACCGTTTCCACAATTGTCGCGTGTAACGCGTCTCACTCTCGCGACTTTCTACCTTTCACCGCGTTTTCCCCGGATTCGTGGTTTCCTGAGAACCGCAAAGCCCGCGGCGCACTCACAGAGCCGTGAATGTATTAATAACGCACACTCAGAGATCATATTGATCGCTGATTAATCGGTTGCGCTTGCTTCTGCTTTCTGCTTTCTGCGTCTGATTCATTTATCGAATGAGGATAAAGATATCCAATAACAAATCCGACTTGATTGACATGAACGCTTAATGAGATGATGTAGAAATTCGGTCAATATCTAATATCGGGATAACTGTCTTTTTTTGTCTCGAATTTTTGTATCGCTGTAAGACGTCGCTGTAAATCGCGGAAATAGATGTGCCGGGAGAGAAACGGGACATAAGCGGAGCACAAATATAATATCTCGCGCGTTATCGCATCGGTAAAAAAGAAAGAAAAAAAAAAARAAAAAGAAAAGAAGAAAAAGGAAGCATACGCGGGTACGTATAGGAGTGAATGTAATATATTTCAGGGATTTAAATGAAGCAGCATAAGGCGTGGCCCTAAAGTCGCACGTCGCACGTCGCAACGGATTCGGATAAAATTTGCGAACGCGCGGAAGTAAGTAACGAAGTAAGAAAGATCACAAAGATACTTTCGTCATGCAATATCGCGACATTTTACGCCTGACTGCCGGAACGCTGTCGGCGCGAGTAAAAGTTTGGATCGACGTAGTAGGGAAAAAAGTCAAGGTGCCTCGATTCGTAAAGAGCATCGTCCTCGTTCGGCGTTACTCTTCTCATTTTCCCCTCCTTCGCCGCTCGCTGCGTTTACTATATATCAGCCATGGGCTCGCTGAACGGGCGTCCTCCACCATTTCAACGAGACGCCAGCGGGACCGCGGTGGCGTCCACGCTGCAAGCCGGCGACGTAAACAACGCATTTGCGCAGGCGCAACTGTTCCTCCCGCGCCGCCGCTTCTCTCAACAGTTCGTTCTCGCTGTCCTCGTCTATCTTTGCTCTCCTCGCTCGTCTTCTCTCTCTCCCTCTCTCTCTTCTTTCTCTCGCCTGCATACGCGAGTAGTCGGATCCTCTTGCTCGCGAGAGTCGGACAACCATCGCCTAGCAGCCTTCTCAGCGACGACGCTGACCTTCATAAAGTCCAACGTACAATGGCCGGCCGCGAGGTCCGAGAACGTCGAAAACTTTCGTACGTGTCTGGAAACGTCTCCCGGGCCACCATAAGGAGGACCAATCAAGGGGATGAGTTATGTGGTTAATTAAAGCGGCGAGATGTTCCTAGTACGCGACAAGTTTCTCGCGAGGACATCGAGGCGCGCGCGCGCATACACGCGCGCGCACGAATTCGGACTTAATATGGAGACTGCTTCTTCCTCGGCTACATTGGCAGCGGCGAACATTGGCATTCCCAGCGGTCGCAACATTGCGATACGCAACACGCGTCCGCTTGCCTGCGCCGAAAGCTATTGGACGCGCCATTGTACAACTTTGGGGAAGGAGATAAAGGTGCACTCGAGCACGCACTGGCAGACTGTAAATATCGATAAGAGAGGAAACACAGTGGACAACGCAGCTCAGCCGCAGCGCGGCGGTTCGGTGAATGAAAAATACAAATATCGATCTGCCCCCTTCGGTGCTGCGTGTCTGGTGAAAAGGGAAAAAATATGTCGGGAAATGGGGAAATGCGCAGTTCAGGTAAATTTCCGAGTCAGAAAGTTTGCTGCAAGTTTTACAGTAGTAAGGTAGTCGATTGGAATTTAGATCTATTTTAATGGAATTTAAATGGAGCTCAGGATTAATCACATTTCATCGATATCCGTGCAGCTCCGAAATATCAGAACGCTGCTCATCCCGTTCTGAGCGAGGGATGAACATTATATTTCTCTCTCCCGGGTGTTAGAAGCAAGCGCGGATGAAGAGACATGTGTTTCTACATGTAGCTTTGTATTTCCTCATTCGATGCAGAAAAAGAGAAAGAGAGAACAGCAAATTAGATGCGTCAAACATCCTGGTGGAGTCCCCGTTGTGACTCACACGGGGCACCGTCTCTCCCCACGCCGTGTATTTCAAACCATTCTCCGTCTCTCTCATTTGTGTCGACGACCCCGGTTCTTCCCTGTAAATTGCACCGAATCGCGTGCCGCGATGTGTCCCAGCTGAGCACGCCTTTTTCCAGCTCGCCACTTCGTGGCCGTGTCATTGAACGGCCGCGGAAAAAAAAAACAACTATTCCCGTGTCATTGTCACGGGCCGCGCGGATCGCCGAGATCCATCCAAGCTCCGCAAGTTTCCAACTAGCCGCCGTCGTCACTTGTGCCGCTTCCGAAAAGTCGCCCTCGCGTTCTGAAACAAAAGCATCCCGTCTCATCCGAGGCTCTCGCTCTTTACGGACTCGGTGGTGCCGCCGTGCGACGCACGATGCGTCGTTACGCATCGTGATAAACTATCCTCCCGCATCATACGCGTCCCCCGAAAGATTCTGTGCGGTTCGCGCCGGTGCACTCGGCACGGCAATTCTACGGCGTAGTTGGCGTACAACCGGCCTTTGTCGTACCTGCTGCATCACACGTGGCTTCGCTCTCGCTGCGGTCAGTCCCCTCTCACCTCCCTCCCTCCCTCGCCCTCTCCCCCTTCCTCCTCCCTACCTCCCTTCTCTCTCTCTCTCTCTCTCTCTCTCTCTCTCGCTTTCTCATGCTCTCTCTCCCTCCCTGTCTCGGCCAGATTTCTCCCTAGCCTCTCCTCATTTACGCGGCCATATTCTGAAATTTTCTGCTCCCTATTACCGCATCGTCTCTGCTCGCCGCTGTCGCCATTGCCGCTGCCGCCGCCGCTACGACGCACCAAGGCCCGCACAACAAACCCGTGGATTTTTCTCTCGCCACCCCGCCGTATATACCCCGTGTGTACTCGTATACACTGCGTGAGGCGCATCGAGGTGTGTGTGTGTGTGTGTGTGTGTGTGTGTGTGTGTGTGCGCGCGCGGATGTGTGTGTTCGACGAAGGGTCAACGTCCGACCCTCACCACACGCCACGGATCGACGCGCATCGTACGCGCCAACACACAGGAGTCTGGTTTGTTTTGGTTTCCCGGGCGTTACCCGGATCCCCACTTCTCTCTCCGGTGTGACTCCAACTTCTCTCTCTCTCTCTCTCTCTCTCTCTCTCTCTCTCCCCTCTCCCCTCTCCCCTCTCCCCTCTCCTCCCTCCCACCCCTCTCTCTTTCTCTCTTCCTCTCTTCTTCTTTCCCGTCCTCTTCGTTCTCTTTCTTATTCGCTCATACCCCGCGCTTGTGTTTCCTCTCTACGCTTGTATTTGCCCCGCGATGTATCCCCATGTCCGTGAAACCCACCGTCGCGTGGAACGATGGCGTGGCCCGAAATGGGGATTGACTCGGAGAGTCAGCAATGTCGGTGACGTCAGGATGTACACGAAACGGTACACGGAATATCGTTGTTTACAATCGACGCGTGATAGCCGCTTTCAAAGCTCGGATACGAATTTGTAATTTTTTCTCTTTCCTTTCTTTTTTGTACAAAAATATTTTCAACCAGTTACTCCTATTTTATTCCTTCAGAATAGACCATGTTGTTTATATCCCGTTTTACTATTGATAAAGCAATGTGACACAGTTTATATTATTGCGTTGCATATGAGGTTGCATTAGAGGAAGCCATAGAGTTTAATGTTCGCGCAGAGTGCAATACTCAATTTCTATGGAGCAATTAAATTGAGATATCAGAATCAGCGAGACTCGTCACGATGCAAGATAACTCGCGGAGAGTAGTCTGCACGCAAAACCCTCCGCAAAAACTATGATCGTAAAAAGACGTAATGACGTAGAAAAACAATGTGCCGCACACGCAATGATCGGCGGCGTAGCATAAGTTGGTAGTACGGAGAAAGCGAGAGCTACGTAAAAAGCGAGCTGCAGTTGCAGCACGCAGTTGGAAATCGATTTTTGTATCCATGGCTCAGTCGCACGCGTGGCATTTACCGGTGAATTCGCGATTCACCAAGTACGACCAAGTAGTAAGCAGAAACGAATAAACTTGCGCATCGGCCTTGACGATCCGTGTGTTCTCGCGCGTCCTGCGCGAGATGGCGCGGATTAACGATTGATCATCGATACGATTGAGAACAGCGACGAATGACATCGCGACTAAAATTCTTTCGCTTCGACGTATACAATTTGAAATCCGTCCACTCAATAAACTTCTGCATGGGGCATTGAACCCACTGATGCATTCCTGCGAAGCGAATCATGAAGTTCCGTAGGTCGGTAGCACTGGACTTCTACTCGACCATGATTCGACAATGTTCACGCATCGCTTGTCGGAAACGACAAAGACAATATGATGATAGAGGGGTGGACGGGGGAGAAGGGAGCAGGGGGAGAGGAACGTTCCACGCACACATACACAATTTTCGTCACGATTCTCGCAGCTTCTCGCACACATGTGTGGACGCGCGCGCATATGTATGCACATGCACGCACGCACGCACGCATGTCACACGTCATCGTATACACGCGTGGACTTGGCGCGCGCGTGTGCCATTGCGCAGCGTCAAAAGTAGCGGAAAAGCAGGGGGAAAGACGCGCGGTACTTTGCGTGAACGCGAGCTTTGGTTAGGGTGGAGAATACCCGGTCTGCGCATGCGCTTCTGACCGAGCTAGGCCATGCGTAATACATCCCCAACGGGCCGTCGTGCCGGCTATCTCTCTACCGCCGGCAACGTCGTATCGCACGCGATGCGCCCACGAAACATCGCGCGCCGCGCGCGCACGCTGCGCTACATTCACCATTGCGCGCGTCGCGGCAACCCTGTGTCGGTTCACTCATCCCCACGCGCGCGCGCGCGCGCGCTCAGATGAGCATGATGCGAAGATAGTCGTGCACAGTATGAGAAGATGCTTTCGCTGGATTCGTATTGTATTCCTCTTAGATTGTGAGACAAATACTTTTCTTTGTCTGATTGTTTCTGACAGAGATTTCTCCCACTTCTATGATGCGTTTGTCCTTTAAACGCATCATGTATACAGTGCATTACAACGCACCGCGTCGTATAAGGGCAATAGGCGCATTTAACGATAATGAACTTTATTTTAAGATAAAAAAAGTTCCTCGCCTCATTCTTTCTTTATTGAAACTGAATTTCTTTCGTAGACTTAGAAGTTTGGAAATTATAAATCTTGCCGAATGTACACATTTTATACTTTTTTTTAAATTTAAATATCTTACCTTTTTTTTTAAGAGATAGATTTTCCCTGAAAATCGCATTTCCATGAAAAGAAAAATATATACATATATATATATATATAAAGCGTTTTTTTCGACTCTGTGCGCCGGATACAGCGTGAAAATTTTCGCCAAGGCGCGTGATGCTCTCTGCCGGACCAGCGCTATTGGAATCAGCGCTTCGTATCCTAAAGGTCGTATCAGGCTAGAGGAAAGGAGAGGAGTAGTAGGAGAGAAGGACTACTGCGAAGTTCGCCGCAAAGCACGGCGCAAACCAATGCTGTGGTACGGCAAGGCAAAGGGAGAGCATTGCCTGCCGACCAGCGTGTAGAAGGTCTGTGACCTCGGCAATGGCTGCGCCACGTTCCACGCTGCTCCGTGTACACTCGCCGTGTACCGTTTCAGAACTAATGTCACTGTACCGTCGAGATCCTTGCAGCCACCGAAAGCAATATCTGTCCCCGAAAGCGGCTCCTCACACGTGTGCCATCATTTTGGTCGCGCGTTGATACGTTTGCGTGCGGTATATCCTGCCGCCTCTCATCGGATGTTGTATTGCGCAGCGTGCATTCTCAATCGGCCGGCCTTTCTCTGCGTCACCCAGTATATCACGCACGTGGTATACACCGGGATGTACATACGTACCGTTCCAAGGAGTCAGAGATTTACGTCATTGAGATCGAGGCTCCTTTTGGTTTGGGTTCGCGTACGTCTCTTTAGACACATGTTGGCACGCGCGACGGGCATCGGTTATCGGTTCTTATCATGCACACATCCCGCTGTCATTGTGCATCATGACCACCCGGTATGCCGCGTGAGAATCGAAGATTCATCGTGATGATGCGCGAGTCGAATCTGCGTAAGTTTGAGGGAACGATCAGGAGAGATAAATAATGCAGGAGGCGGTTTCCCGAAGATCGCGCTTTAAAGCGCAATCGTTAAACTTGCTCGTAAATATTCATGGGCTCATCAGTTAAATTGAATAGCCCGTTGTCGCGCGAATCCATAAAGGAATTACGTTTGCCGTAGGTCAATGGCTTATTAATCTAGAATGCTTCGAAGGAGCATCCCAACGAGATCATGATTGTCCTTTTCGTCTACATCGGGAAACTATTGAGACTGCGTGGCGAGTGACCGTCGAGATCCATGTCGTTCATGGCTAGATAGCTATGTTCGCTTACTCGTTGAATTATTGTAACTATCAAATTTATGTATTCAGAACTAATACAGTTTTCGATATTTTATCGTCACCGATAACGAAGAAACGATTCGAGCCTTGTTGCGCGCACGCGCGCGCGCGCGCGCGCGCGAGAGAGAGAGAGAGAGAGAGAGAGAGAGAGAGAGAGAGAGAGAGGCGGAGGGACACGGATAAACATGTACATAGAAGAGGCACACCTTTGTCATTATAAAATGCAAGGCCTTGCGCATCCGTTGTCCTTCGCGTTCAAGTACGCAATCATTGGAGGACCGCGTGGTCCGCGCGACGGATGGCTTGTATTCCTCGCTCTTCTGGATCAATATCACGTGACTGACCGTGTCGTCGTGACCGGCGCGGCGCGGCGCCTCTGGCCGCCGGCCGATGTAAACAAAGAAACGTGCGCGCGGCGAAGCCGCGCGCATCGATTTTCCTCTGGCGGCTTGGCTTAGCGTGATTCCGACGTAGGGCCGTCTTCTTAAGACACTCAAATGCTCATGGATTAGTAACAATGACAATTAGACATAAAAAAGATCCCCAAATTATGCGACAGGGAAATGAGATATGAAGAAAAATGAAGGTGTAAATGTTTAGAGATGAAAGAGATATAATGCTCTCTGATATAACGCTCTATGCTAATGCTTAGTAAAAAAAATATATATTCTTATTTAATAACGTAATGTTATATGATATGATATATATGTAAAGAATACGAATAATGAAAACAAGGTTAAATCTTTTCAGTGTATGATAATGATATAGTAATATAAGCGATACGATAAATGTAAATGTAGATGTAATTGGAAACGAATTGTTAATAAATAAATAGTTATGATTTTAATGTAAAATGGCGTATTAATTTTAGTCAGGTAATCTATCGGTCATTGTTTATTTAACTTGATGATCGGAATAATTCTGATAATTAACGCGCGTTCATGCGCAAATTACATAGTTTCTCTTTTGCCTTTCACGGAGTGATTTTTAATTGAAATCAAGTCAGCGAGTTCGCTTTATATCATGAGATATTTTCATGAGCAGCCTTCACCGATGACTATTAGCGATTTACATTTTTCTGTCTGCAGGCAAATGCGGCGGTGGTCTTCAAGTGCACTTGGCCAGGCTGCCTGGAAATCAAAGCAACTGTTGCACTTATTGAGGAACATGTGCGCCAGTCGCATCTAGGGTGAGGCAGCTAATACACCTTGGAAACAATTATAATATAGCTCACGCGTGTAAGACGTATATTTTGCCGTTGTATTATCTTATCGTTACAATGCTGATGTGGTTGGTACACGTGTAACATCAAGACAGCGGGAAAACCTGTTGACATTCGATGCTTCATTGTGCGCCTTGCGATCGGTACCGTTGTAATATTAACAATAATGGATTGTCTAATATGCGATTTGCTACGTGAATTAATTAGAATTAACCACATAAAATTAATCTAATAGGCTAGATGATCATGCCATTTTCGGATGTTTTGATGAACGATCGCAAGATAATAGCGACTTTGACTCTATGTTTACGCGATTTAACATTTATCGGAGGAAGACGATTTCTCGAAAAAAATTTCTCGTGATTCTCGTGGTTATAAATTTTCGTAACAGTTTTATCTTTCGATTGAGTTCTTGTGTATAAACGTAAACTAAAGTTGTCTTTGTCTTGCAGTCCAAAAAAGTCGAAAGGATGCGACAGCGAGGATGACATGTCCGTTCATGAGGAAGAGTTCTATTATCAGGAGGTCGCTGTGGATCACATGAGTTCGCCACCTACCATGTCTCATCGGGATATGGCGAGACCACCGCATGAAGATCCAGAGTATCAGAAGCAGCTTCGTCTTGAAGCGACTCCTGCCACGAGTAACTACATGGAGAACGTAATGGTCGGTATCAGGGAGCCGAACAATACGTTTACGATCTCGCAATCGCCGGTAGGTTGTGCGCGTAACAGGTAGCTATGCATTGCACAACATATTGTCGAGAATACAGTTCGATGAAATTTGCCTTTCTATGCCCAGGGCACACCCAACAAGCACATCAAACTATCCCCGCGGCCATTGCAGGCATGTCACCAGCAAAACCTGACAGCGTCCACAGGCAAGCCATCCTCTCCACGGCGAACTCGTAGCGATGTAAAAAAGTGCCGCAAGATCTATGGTATGGACGCGCGTGATCTCTGGTGCACCCAATGCAGGTGGAAGAAGGCCTGCACCAGATTTTGCAGCGAATAGGCCAAGCGTCCGCCCCGTTCATACGTCCGTGGGCGGAAACCTTTATCAAATCGACCCCAGAGTTTGCCAATGCTACGTTGAACATTTAACACCAACTGCCAAATGCCAATCACACATTCGTCGAGAAGACGGCGCCGAAGTAACCTCCCACGTTTCGGGAAACACGAGACCGTCAGCTGGTCATCATAGCGGAATGGTTATCTCATGGTGGATCATTCCACTGTGCACAATCGATACCTTTCGTAAGAAGAGCGACAAGCGAAAGAAGCAAGAATCCCCGAGAGCACTATCTTTTCGTCGTTCTTCCGTCACCTCCGTTGTTGCATAGCAATGATGATAACGACATAGGCAATGACAATGAGTTTTAAAGGGAAATATCGATTCTATGATGATCGGCGATTCTAATGGATCAATATACTCGTGCGCGTGATATAAATATCAGTCCGATATTCGTTCGAGAAAAAATGGAAAGAGATTCATTTCCGGACGATTTCCGGATGATCCGTTCGTGTTTTGCACTTGGCAAACTCCGACCGGATTCCTTAGCCGTAATAAGGGACTTCTTGATTAATAGATAGCGAGTAATTGGCGCATGGAGCGATGCGACTATTTAGAGACTGTTGCGTTTTCCGCATAATTTTCGGAGAAACAGCGCGAGATGTCGCGCTTCGCTCCCCGCCTGACAAGGAAAACCTCTTCGGTTCAGTACTCGTACGAGGTATTTGTACTCGGAGGGAGTACACATGTGCCCTCGGAGTGCTGGTTCTCGAATCGTTTCTTAGGTCATTGCTAATAGGTCTTCCTTCTTCCGCCAGGAGCACAAACGCGACGTGCTCTCGGTAATGACAGAACTAAAGATTACATCGATCCTCAGGGACGCCGTTTGTCCGACCTCTGAGGAATGAGCGATCGAGTCTAACGGACGAGAGGAAGACCGGCAAAATCGACGTACGGTCTGACGTTCGACGCTAAAGGAACGCAGGCAAACAGGCAAAACGGAGGGTCTTGCGTGGAATAGAGCTAATTGTGATATTGTATCTAAATTTATCGAACTTTACCTGCCGCGGATCAGATAGAAGATCCGCAGCAGACGCGATGAATGAAAAGGAGAAATCGGCGAAGCGAAATAAAAAATAAGAAAACGAGGAAGCAAAATTTTATACACCAATTATACTGCCAGATAAATAATTCGAAAAATTGTTGTTCAAGACTCTCCCGCGCGTTAGGGGGGCATTATACGTTGCACGGCGCTCATCGCCGTATACCGGGCTATAGTCTCGGTTAGCCTTCCAACGACCTAAGATCGTGTTCGCCAACAAAAGGAGCTGCACGCGTGTACGGGTATTAGGCAGTTGAATCGATCGATCTATTAAGATCTAGCGCGAGGATCTCGCTCTAAGATCACATAGTATACATAAAAATATATACATCGTACGCGTGCATGAACAACCACGACATCACACAATCTACGTTTCTGATACTCCTTTCTCGCTTTGGGCTGTTCGTGGGACGATCTATCCACTTGAACCGATTATTTTGAGGTACATTTGATCTCGATGATATATTTCTAATGTAGTGATAATGAACGAACACTTGCAGATTTTATATGTTGGCAGATTTAACGAAACAATTTCTGCAAATAAACGACGTGTTCTAATCCAGAATCGCTTAAAGTTGCAAACCTTTCATTGCAGTCATATTGGATACCGAAATCGAAAATGATTTTTTTCTTGCAACGTATGTTTTCTGATTAATATATATCTTGCATGTTACCACATTATGTTCGATAGAACGAATTTCAGATTTTTTTATTCTATTCCGATAGTCGAAAAGTCTTTCTGATTGGCAGATAAACGAATAATGTGATCCATATGCAAGTATATAAACGTGTAAACTGAATTATGCATGGATTTGCGTTATATATTGAAATATATAACGCAAAAAATATATATAATTTTTTGTTTTTGATATTACAATGTGACTGCACGGTGAAAGGGAAGAAGCTTTAAAATTTCGATGCAATAAGTGACAAAAATGTTTCGTATTTTGACGGAAAGAAATCAGCGAGCTGTCGCAAAATGTGTGTTACGTGATCAAGAAGATAATTAAAGCGCGACGCTCGCTAGTAAAGATTTCTTCCAATTTCCCAATTAATGTTCATATTTTAGTATAATTATCTTTTGTACATTTAATATAATTATCTTGTATATTACGTGTATCACCTTGTATAGTCCCTCGTTTTATATAATTATTATTGAACTTAATGTACTAAGAATTAGTATGTTAATGTTGTTTATTAATAATGACGTCACGAGGGTTTAGAGTTTTATTAGTACGATGAAATGTCAATTGACGAGAGTGTGCTACTCAAAGTGCGATTCGAGATTGTAACTCAAAATTAATCATTTAAGGATGTCGATTCATACCATTTTAAAATTGTGTTCAGAATCAAAGGCATCGCGTTGTCAGTATTTTCCGATTTTTTATCGATACTTTTTATCGGACCATCTTCGGTCCTTTTATCGATTCATCTTTTTAAACGGACCTCGATCTTTTTAAACGATTACTTATAAAATTATCAACAGCAATCATTGCTTGTTGTAATGTTGTCGTCGCACACACAGAAGAGATTGATTTCTTTCTCAGTAAATTCGATATTTCTTATCGTAAGATATTAAAGGCGATTTACGAAATCGCGTTTGAAATTTATCGTATATTTTAAAGTATCACAAAATCGCGTTCAAATTATTATAACACGGTGTTCGTAAATGAGCATGAGTGTGTCGACGAACGCGGATCATTCGATCTTTATACACGGATGTATATGATATCCGCAACGATATAGAGAATCACGTTACAATGTATTCGCAGAGCAGAATGTTAACATGCAAGTACAGATAGCGTAGAGAAAGTAATTGCCGTCCATGTAGATTCCTTCCTGCGATCAAAATTGTTATGTCCCGTTATGGCGACCAGTTAACCAAGGACAATATCTATACGGAAAACTACTCTAAAAACAGATACATTATTTACAAATCTAATATTTAAAGTTATTAACGTGATCTTTCTGTCGTGATTCTTACTTTTTGTGCAATTCATAGGCGTGCGGTATGTTGTGTAACGTTAGGAAAGTGCGGCGGTAACATTGAAATTTGTAAAACTAAAAAAGGATTATTTCCAAATTTTATCACGTTGTGGAAATTTTTATTTTTAAATTTTTATCTTTAAGATATATATATTCTAAAATATATGATAGAATGTAGAATCATTATAAATATTTTGTTGTATTCTTTGAGATAATCTGTTTTTATACTTTGGCATATTTGTGTTTACTTTTTTATTTACTTTTTCGGCCGTACACTTGGCATCGTATGTATCTTTACGTCTAATATTAAATTTACGTCTAATATTAAATATTAAATTCTTTTAAATTAGATTGCGTAATTAAATAAATAAAATAAAATTAATACATCATGTTCTACGACTTAGAATTATCAAGCTACGATGCATACATTTGTATATAACTGAACTTTTATATTAAATGAACGAAGAAATTAGTTTTATTTTTTCAATCGACTTTAGACGTTAAGACACATATACACGCCGAGTGTATCTCTTGGCGAATATTGAAAAAAAATATCAAAAAAAAATCAGAAAATCGCAATTGTTCGCAAAATGATGAATGACGCATCATATCGCTTTGTATCTTCGTATCTTCATTCGCGAGTGTGTATGTTTTGATCGATCGTTTAAATTTCTAATTTCGTTCATGTGGCAAGATGCAAAGCTGCTGAGCGGCATGATATCTATCATTATTGCAATAAATTCCCAATATTTCCACCGAAATTCCTATACTTCATTGTTGAACCCACTATGCGTGCACACGATGACACGAGTCGATTGATCGCGCCAGGACGTTTCTCGACGAGAGCGTCGCGTTGAAGAGAATTTTGGCGGCGAATTACCAAACGTGGGATGGCACTTCGCGCATGTGAACAAGTACAAGTTTATTAACTGTGCCA
>JAHMML010000003.1:1685572-1728072 GCA_020341155.1 Eciton burchellii | reverse complement strand
AATGCCTAATCGCGTGAAGTTGCATTCGAAACATACCTGGGTCACGTGCACCATGTCTGCATTTTCGTGAATCATTGATTGGTTACATTCGAGAAAGGCAAGGTGGAAAGCTTCATAGCATATTGATATTGATACAAAAATATGATTTCTGCCATCATTTGTCTTACGTGTCTTCTATATTCTCTAGGTCGGCTGGAATCATTTGTAAGGCATATAAGAAACATTTAAAGATTGCTGAAACGAAGACCTGTTTCTCGTAAAACGTTTTCACGAGATATCCTGGATTTCTGTATCATTTGGGAATTATCTGTTGGGAAAGAAAATTGGTGGCGTATAAAAAACACATGGTATTACCAGTTATATGCTGATATGACTGAAATCATGAAAATAAATAAGATGTAACGGCTTGATTCTACGTTTTGTTTCTACGTTCTCCTATGAACAGTACGCGCGCGATGTTCAGTTTCGGTCGCTTTGAAAATAATGGCAATAGCAACTTCAGTTTCATTCTCGCTTAGCACAAAAAGTATCAGATGTATTATGGCATAACGTAAAGAAGAAATGATTAATGATTGACGAGTTGAATGTCCGAGAGTATTGTCTGGAGCGAAACATATGTTTAAAAATCAACACATAAATATATTGTTTAAGAATAAAAGGAATATGAAAATGAAATAAGATTGTTTGTTCTTCATTTCCTATCAGTATTGGTATTATATCTTTCGCATTGCGATCATCGCATCAATCATTGTAAAATATTAATTTATATTTACAAAATTATTTTTTTGTGAAATTATTGTCAGAACATTTCCTGAAACATGTATATCAAACTTTAATTTAAATTAATTAAAAACTATGTTAATCAAACGTTAAATGTAAATTTTTAATATCCGATATATAGAAATGATGGACTAAGATTGATTTTTTATTTAATTTTCACGGCTTATCTACAGATTATTCATATCGAAGAAAATAAATATTTGATATTTTAATAATTGATATTCTAAAAAATTATAATGTAATATACAGTATAAACTATATCATTATGGCTATCTGCATCATTTATCTCTTTTTACATCTCGACTAAGCCTATCTCGAAGCTAATCTGAAATATATCATATTTTATTGCTCAATTTTTTGTATAATTTTGTATAACGATGCAATGATAGGCATGGAAATAATTATGCATTGCGGTTATGGCTACCTAGGGATTTTTATTTGCTTTAAGTCACCGATATTGTGCCAACTATCGGAATGGCCGTTCCTGTCATTTTAAATTTGAGTTAAACCAAATGTCGTATTAATAAAAGCCCTCGTATAGAGGCTTAACACGATCAATTTTATTGAAATATGTCAATTCACGTTACTATAAGCGGAAATCCTGTAAATATACGTCGCGGGAGGATGGTATTATCAGATTTAGATCAAATTAAGAAGAACGAACGTGATCGTCGACGAAGGTTACGTTTGGAGCAGGTATACATATTTTTCAGTGACATTTAAATTTAGTTTCGTGTGGTGCGTGTGGTGTATATTGTTGCGTATTGTGAAAAATTTAAATAAGAACCTATAATGCATAAAAAAATTGAATAACTTTATATATTTAAATAGATTGTCAATTTGTTGAGTAATAATTACAATCAATTTAAATATTAATAAGGCGAATTTAAATATAATGCTGAATTAAATTCTTTGTAATCGCAATTGTTGTCCAAAAATATTTATTTTATGATTATTATAATATAAATCAATAAATTTGATACATAGGATATATCAACATATCATCGTAAAATGATATGTTATTTTATAGGTACGGCAACAGTCAAAAGAGATATCAAATCGACTTTTGGAACGTGCTAAAAGAATTGCAAGAGAAGAACTTAGCAAATTGGAAAAAGATGGAAAGTCAGAACTCAAACAGATGCATAATAGAAAAATTATGGAATTACAACAGAAATATCAAGAAGATTTAGGAGATATTGGTCAAGCTCATGCTTTAGCTGCTTTGCAACCAGATGCAGACATAATAATAGAAGAAGAAAGAAAAAAAGATAGAACTATGGCTCTTAAAAGAGGGAAGGAAGCTGTAGAACGTATGAAAGAAATCAAACAAAGCAAAGTAATGAGAGCAATAATTATGTCATTTTTAATTTTTATTTAAGTACAGATAATTTTATTTGTTTCTAATTTTATTTCTGTAGGATAATGCAGAAACAATGCAAGAAAGATTACGTAAAGTGCGAGAATTAGAAAATACAAGAGCTGCAATGGTAGCTAAACTTCCAAATACAGTATCTCCTAGGAAAGCTAACAAGATAGAAACAGATGCTTCCGAACAAAAAGATATGTGCGAGGAAATCGTTCACAATACATTAACTCCAGAAAGAAAATCCACAAACATTCCTGCAAAGAAATTATCCAAAATAAAGAAGTCTAACTCAATTGTACAGCTTATTTATATATTGAGATTAACTTACATATTTAGTCTGTTTAATTTGTTATACATATTTAAAACTAATTAAAGAATGATAAATGATGCTTGTATATTCAGGAAATGCAAACAATGTCATTACCGAGACCAGGTCCTTCAGGATTGCAAAAACAACCTGTTAGCCAATTCCCACCGATGAAGAAAGCGGAAAAGGGTGATTACATTGAATCTATTACCCATAATATAATTGATGATCAAATACCACGAAAAACAGTGCCAACTATGAGTACTACACCGACTAAAATTCACAAAATTGCAAGGTATGATGTCTCGAGCATGTACATATCATGCATTTGCATTTTGATTTTTCTTTAAAAAACTTCATTTTTTGTTATACAAAAAAAATCATGATATTTCAGATACGATCCGCAAGATTATACACAAAATGCATCAGATAATACTAGCAGTATTAGTAGCAGCAGTACTAGTTCAGTTAGCGATGATTCATCGTATTTCTCTGATAATACAGAACAAATTACATATAATGGAACATCAAGAACAATTCCTATAACTGATAACAAGGTGCGATTATACGATCATAATTCTCGACAAAGAAATGTTTATAACAGGCCTCTTGGTATAGTTGAAAGAATTGACATTGGAAATGAGGTATGTTAATGATGTTACGTTAATAATTTGTAAACTTCTTTAAAAATCATATTTTTTGTCTTTATATATATTTATAATATATATTTTGGCTTCATATAGCCAAATGCAATAGAAGCAGCTCAAGCAGTGAAAAACGCAGAAAATATAAAAATGCATACATACAAAAATCATAAAGCAAATACTCAGCGTCGTGGTGAAGATGCAATCTTACGAGAAAAAGTACGGAAAGATTATCAAACACTTATGCAAAATCTAAATCATCTGGCACAGGAAGAGCGCAAATTGAAAGCTTGTCAAATTCAATCCAATATGGTAAATATCTCGCATGTAATATGTATGTGCATATTTATTTTGAATAACGTCAAAAAATATTTTTTATATTTAAAAAATAGTATCTCAATATATAATTATTAACGATAGCAAAAATTTAATGAAGCATGTATAAAAAAAATTAAATGTATATTTTTTATTAGGAGGACACACAATTGCGATTACATCAAAGAGATAAATTTCAACGAGAACATCAGAGGAAATTGAACCGTGCAGCTAAGAAGATTCTTACCATGGATGATATACCAAACAAATATCATCTTACCGAAAGAATTGTAACTTTACCCACACAAAAGAAAGATGAAGTGTCTCGGCAGGAATCTGCCAAGTGGCAGGAATCTCATTCAGTTGAAGAGAAAACTGAAACGGAAAATAAGAATGTTGACAGTGAGATGTCGCGTGAGGAACAAATATTGGATATGCTGAAAAAAGTGGAAAAGCAAAAAAGATTATTGTTACAAGAATTTGGTTCAAGTTTACCAGATGACATATTTAATGTCAGTATAAAACCACTCCTCGATGAGCGCGTGCCCAAAAATCTGCAAACGGCAAATCCTGTTAAGTCTTCATCACCCGAAATTAAAGTTATAAATATGTCCAATAGCGATGAACGTGAGAAGAAAGATAAGAAACTGAAATTGTCCACGAAAAAAAGTGAGATCGCTGTACAGACAACATTAAATAAAATTAATCATGCGGAGGATAAGGGCATACAAGTAGAATTGTATGAAGAGAACATAAATGTATTACATGACATTAACGAAACAACTAAAGTACCTCATCCGATAGAGCCGAAGATTATTATTGTTTCTCCAGAAACGGATGATAGTAGTAATGATTCAACTAGTTCCGAAATTAGCGGACTGATCATTGAGATCGATAAGAAAGAAGTTACTGTGACACCTAAGAAAAAGAAGAATTATACCAAGCTATCGTTATCAAAGCTATCACCTCGAATTTATCAAAAGATTCGAGCAGCATCTGTTTCTTCCAAAGTAACTTCACCTACAAAGAGATTTTCAAAAGTTCAAAAGAAAACGAAGTGCGCAGATTCAGATAGCAGAATTGATATACAGCAAGTATTTGTGAGCAAGTCAGCAGTCAATGATAAAACAGATCCGTTACAAGAAACAAAAATATCGATAGATGCTAGCGCGGAAAGCTCACAAACGATTTCAAGTATAAAAAAGGATTCAAGTAAACCATATCGAATTCGAACGCAAACAAAAAAATGGATTCGCATAAAAGATACGTCGGATACATCGACATCATTTACAAGCCCGCCACCAGTAAGACCTAAAGCGATCTTCAACACTAATGTTACGCCGATCTTGGAAATGTTGGACGTCTCAGAACCTGAAGAGCTAAGAAGATTGCGACAGACTATAAGTCCGGTTTCCACACCAGAAACTCCCTCGCCGTGTACAATGGCAATGCCATCAAATATCCCACATCGTGAGAAGATCACAAAAATACTCAAATATAATTTGACTGATTCTCAAATGAATGATAGTATTATAGTTTCTTCGACACAGATGGATCAATCAATAGAGCAATCAATGAATTATCAGTCAAAACCCACAGAACATATAACAGCCCCAGTTTGCAGCCCCTTGCAACAACCATCAGTACCGTGCAGAGTCTGTACATGTAAAAATCCCACATGCAAGTTATTACATACAAAACTTGACGATATTCATGATTATGCACTGAAGAATTGTCCTGAAATATTACAAAAATATGAAGATCTACAGAGCTTGTGCACAGAGAGAATAGCATCCTTGACCGATCTTATCGAAAAAGTACGAAACGAACAAAAAGGTAAAAATTAGTAATATAAAAGTTATGTTTTATGTATAGTATTCTAATAAATATCTATAATATTCTAATAATATTATATATTTATATATTTACAGGAATAGATTTCTCACTGATTACTGCAAGCGACGAAACTAGCTTAATGCAGTTAACCATGACGAGACCAGCCAGTAATGATATACAAGCTGTGCGTAGATTGATCGAAAGCATAGAAGTAGTTCATGCCCAACTTGCAAGAACGCTAATTGAATCGCAGAGAATTATGGGAATTCCGACAACTCCGGAGGATAAACCATCGCATGATGCAGAAGTCCAAACGACCGTTTCTACTTGCACTCGAAGTAAATCAATAGATACAATAGATACAGCGCACGTACAAAAATCTCAATTAATACATGGCAAAGTTAAGCCAAAGATTATAAGTGATGAAAGAGTTAATATACAGCTTAATCGATTTAAAATGCAGCAAAAGCCCCGTACAGTGTCTATAACAAAACCGTCAGATCGTAATTCTTGGCCTCCGTGTTCACTTCCTCTTCATGAAGAGGAGATGATAGAGAAATTGTCAAAGGAAATTTTGGAACAAAGTAAACATTTGGACAAAGCGAACACTGCTTTTACAGTCTCAAATGGAGATAATGAAGTCTTTGTACTACATAAAGTTCCGATTTTTAAAGACATTAGTCTAAAAAACAGTTCCTCATCGGAACATGAAAAGGAGAATAATGTTGTAAGAGAAATTATTTCCGTTCAAGAGGTATAAATATATATATGTATATATTTCATTTATGTTCTCTCCAAATATATATGTTTACATTTAATTATATTATACATTTGAAAGTATAAATATGAAAGGAAAACATAAAAAAGTATTTCTATTTAAATATATAAATATGTTTTTATATTATTATGTCATAATCATGTATTTCTTTTACAGACAGAAAAGGAAAACGATTTTGTTTCAATAGTTGGTATTCCCAAAATATTGCGCAATCATGGAACTGTTACATCGATAAATGCAAGGCCTAAACCTCCTGTCACATTGTTAAATGGACTATATAGGTAAAAAATTCTGTTTAATATAGATCTAATTTCGTAAATATATTTATATATCTTTCAAATTCTTTATATTTCATGCTTCAGATTTCATTTATGGGATTTTAGAGAGGTTTTAGTTGTAGCAAAGAATATTTTCAGAATTATTTTAAAATGTTGATAGATATATAATTTTTATCTCAGACAATAACTGTTATACGTGAGGAGTGTGTATGTGCTTATTATAGATAGCTTGATAAAGAGAAAATGCTTATGTTTATAAATATTTTTATTGTTTCAATCAGGCCAGAATTGGAATCATCAGGACACGAACTATCAACAATAGCTGAATTCGATACAACGGATACAGTTAACAAAAGTATCAAGAGTCCGATAAAATCTAAACCATCAGTACATGTTGCACCTTTATCTGTACAACGATATAAAAATTCATCTAAAAGATTAGTTGATTCAAAATCTGACATAAAACATCCTGTCAAAAAGCTGAATCCTATGCAAAAATCACAGAAAATTTCTACTTCTCCTAACAAATCGACTAATGAAATGGACTGTATCGTGAAAACTGAAACTGAACAGGAATATATATTGGAGAAATGTAATAAACAGCTTCAATGTAACACAATTATAGAAGAATTTGTTCCTCAAGTGAGAGATAAGTTTGGCTCTTCTACAAGTACCGATTTTAATAATGATCACAAGGATAGTAAACATAAAACAACATCCACTAGTTTGTACAGTTTTTCTGGATTGTCTGGAATTTCTGAAATAACGAGTTCTCCATCATCAGATGCTCTGAAATGCATTTCGTCTCCTGAAGAAATGGAAACCGCCTTAAAAAAGCTAGGTTTAGGTTGGGCAGTTGCGACATTGAAAAAAACTCGGGAAGCGAGCGCTCTCAGTTCATCATCGAATTCGGATGTTACGCCCGTAAATACTGCTAGAAGAATTATTTCTCCTACTAAGAAACATCATGATCCGAGTGTTCTTCCCGATATTAGTGATGTGTCATCGATATCAATTAAAGAAGCTAGCAAAAGCACCGAACAAGCTGTGCTCTTAAAAGCAAGAACTTCTACACCTAAGTTTCAAAACTCGAATTCCAGCGAGAGGTCTGAAAGGTCCATCACAAATACATCCGAAAGTATCCAAGATCCGAGTGATAGTTTGACTGTGCCTAATGTGTCACTTACAAAGATAAAATCTGATAATAAGCAATTACAGAGTCCTTGACACAAAACTTTTATATGCATAATTTTATCATTCACTTATTAGATATATATATGTATATATATACATACATATATATATGTATATATATATATATATATATATATATATATATATATATATATATATATGAAATATTTTATGGGATTTTAGAGAGGTTTTAGTTGTAGAAAAGAATATTTTCAGAATTATTTTAAAATGTTGATAGATATATAATTTTTATCTCAGACAATAACTGTTATACGTGAGGAGTGTGCATGTGCTTATTACAGATAGCTTGATAAAGAGAAAATGCTTATGTTTATAAATATTTTGAGGATAATTTTATTTAATATTGTTCACTGAAGTGCACATTTAATCTACTTAATTGATCAGACTGAATGAGTGTAATCATTTTGACATATAGCTATTTTGACCAATATTTAATTGACCATAAAATTTTAAAAATTTATTATAAATTCAGAAACAAAGCACAAAGTTTACAAAATATCAAATAATTATTTTTGAGTAAATCGAACCAAATAATATAATATTACGGTTGTTTTTTCTCAATATTCCTTTATAAAAAGTTATAAAAGAATTTTATAGGAAAAGTTCAAAACAAAACTTTCCTTTATATTATTTATATTATATGAAATAATCATACATAGAACTAAAATAATTTATAACTAAATAATATAACTAAAACTAGTTCTATATTGTTATTGTAAATAGATCAATATTGTTTACTATGATTGACATCTTTTCAGATTGAATTGATAAACATCAATAATTAAAAATATAAGAAATTAGTGAAATATTATGTGGCAAGCAATATATGAAATTAAGACTGACATAATTTAAAATGTGAATGATTCATAACAAGTATATGATTTGTAAAATAGAGGAATAAGAAGAGAGATAGATATATATTTAAGAAACATACACATACATTCCATGAAAAATGAACATGCATTCTCATTTTGTATCTTGTATTTTTGGAGAAATATATAAATATTTATATTTTGTCTCCTTTCACAAATTTAATGAAAAGAATATAATATTATCTACGTATATATTTGCTTGATTTCTATTAATATACATATATATACATACACATACAAAATATAAAAATATATAGAAAAAGGTATATAGTATAAAATCGGAAGAAGTAACATTTTAAGAGATTATTATGAATAATTATAATATAAAATAATAATTGATGCATTTTTCACAAACTCTATATGATTTAACAAAACTCGACTCATAAGTTTCACATTCTTCCCACTATGATACATTATACAAGTATCGCTCGTTTCCTCAAATAGATTTTAATTAATTATACGATCGAATTATATTTATAGTTTTGTGCTCTGGAAAAAATATTATAGTCACATTCTTAAGTATTTTTGCAGTTATTGCTTAACTGCAAAACTTTTATGTTATATTTCTATATATTTTCCAGCAAGTAACTGAGTAGTAAAATACGTACAAGAACATAAAAATAATATTTATTGCAGCAAGTATGGCAAATTAAACGGTGGCAAAATGTTGCGCAATTATTGACTAAGACAGTCGTGTGCAATCAGCGCATTTAGAAATGTAATCTATTAAAAGTACATTGATCTCACGATATATGATAATATCTTTTTCGTGCAAACTAATGAATTATCAAGTACTTCATAGTAGACGCATTCTGCTTTTCAAGAGCTTTTCATTTTTATTTTATCATTTCTGAAAATTGTCATTTGATTCATGATACGATGCTTTTTGATACGTAAATTCCCCATCGAGCATCCAATGAGCGTGTCTCGTAAGTTACCATATGAACTTGACGAGAAAGAGTTCGTTGTTGTTTCCATCACATTTATCTCAGTGAACGAGCGTTTCTCGTCCTCGTGATAAACTACGTAAGTATGTAATTACTTGTCCATTATAACTATATACGAAGCATGATATACGATAAATTTGCAGCTTGGTACGTCTCGCTGCGGTTGCGGGTTATCCCGAGGGGCAAGTTCACGGTGCTCGCACTACACGTCGTTGATAGCACCGTTTTCATTTGCTACAGTGAGTTGCGCAGAGGCAGCCGATACTCAGTGGCGATGGTGTACACGCTTAGGATGGTGCACATCGCCGAAACATACCTTCAATCACGAATTCCCTTCGCCTCTTAACACAACGAACTCGTCGTCGCGGCGTTTGTCGGCTAAGAATTAGTAAGACCTAGAAGACGACGTTTTGATCACGAGATCGTCCGAGATTCGTTTAGCAACTGGGTGACGAACGCCGAGCTATCCAGTTTGGACAGTCCGAGAGACAGAGAGAGATTCACATCGACGAGGAAGAGCTGCATTGATGTTCAGTGCAACATAATTGTGCATCATTGCAACGTCAAAACAGATAGTAGTTCGCGGACTCGCGGAGCTTTCTTCTCACACGTAGCCGTCCGAACGATTCGTTTTTTAGCGGATTTGTTATCCCCGAGTGCCCCAGTTTATGTCGGTAAATTGGGAAACTACGGAACGACATCCGTTTCATAGTGGATATTAAGTATTCCGAATGATGAATTTCGCTATGAAATTGCCTCATGCGGTCTTAAGAGCACATAGTGAGTAATTTATAGTTTATTCTATTATTATTTGTTTCAATATGGATATGTGAGTAGAATACTTTGTGCAGAGATAGCTTTTAAATGATAGAATGCTCTTAATTGAGTGCGTTTAATTGACAGAAAATTCTCAAGTATTCTTACAGAATGGAATTCTTGGGAATAATGAGAAAAATTTCTTCAATTTTCAATAGCTAATTTTAGGCATTTCAAATTTTTCTTCTTTTGTAAGCTTCTTTTAAAATTTTAATACTATTTATGAAATTGTTTTTGTTTTTGTTATATAAGCAATGTTACTATAATATGTTTAACTTTAAGCTTTGTATGTACATATTTTATATATATCTTATTCATGTAATGCATTTTGTAAATTTTAAAAATTTCAAAATTTTTTAAATGAATATGTGCCAAAAATATCATAATATTCTTATTAATTCCTTCTTTATTTTTTATCAAACCAAAATGTTCCTAAATTTGCAAATACTGAATTACATCTTAGTGATAATATCTCATATATTTCATCTTTCTTAATTGTTCATTTTCATTTTTTCTAATTGGATTTTATGTTTATATAATTTGTAAATTATCCTATTTTAATCATTAGACTATATTGTGTTATAGCAAGAACATATCCTATTTAAGCCAATTAAATATTAGCGCTTTTTATAATAAATGATATAATTTTGATTATTTTAGACTGAGAGTATACATGGAATCAAAATGGCCCGTAGACGTAAAACCGAAGTGAAAGCATCTGAGAAATCATCCCATAAATATGTACCTGTACGTAAATCTAGCAGACAAATAGCTAAGAAACAATTGGAAGAAAAGAGAATAAATGGAGATATCTCACAAACATCTTGCTCAAACAGTATTGAAGATTCCAAGTCCATCAATGAGAATTATAACCAAATTCTTTCAAAGAAGAATCAAAATTCTCAGAAAAAGCATAGCAGATACAGGAGTTGCTCCAGTAACAGCATAGTTATAAATAATGAGAATGCTAGGCACTCTTCCGATAATGTTCCTCTATATAAGCAGGATGTGGATGAAAGTGATAGTCAAGACAACATAGAGAATGTAATTAATGAATCGAAAAAACTTAGTCCAGAAGATGTACAGCAAGTCGTCATTGGTAATCCAAATCCAGGTAATGAGTCTTTACATACATCCACGGCAATGTCAAGCGAGATGGCGGTATGGTCAGATGATGTGATAGAGGAGACGATAATTTGTGAAGAAATGGAAGTGGAAGAAGAGATCGTAAATAACAGTTATGCACAGGATAGTGTTATGGTTGAACAAGTATTGCTTATGAACGAATCTAATTTAGAAGGCAAAAATTTTGTGGAATTTACTGTGATACAAAATGAGGATGGTACTGAATCGATGGTAATGGCATCTAATACAGAAAATGTTTCGAATAATGATTATTGTAACGATCATGTTATTCGTAAAAATGTTAATAGTGTATCTACAAGTGAATTAGAAAATTCCATATCAGTTACTCATACAGATGAATCAGCAATTTGGAATAATGAAAATAGTAATATTGCAGATGCCAGTGCGAATAAACCTTATGTCAGCAAAAAGAAAATAGTATTAGAAAATCGAAATGATAGAAAGCAAAAAAATGGTAAAACTATTTATGATAAAATAAGAAAGGAAATTTCAGAGTCAATATCTGATAAAATTCACATGTGTTCTATTAAAGATGATAACGGTTCTTCTAATGAGGAGACCAATTGCAAACGTGAAAGCAAAGATTTAGAAATAGAAAGTACACATGCATCATATAAAGAAGATTCATTTAGCAAAATAGATAATAAACTAGCAAATATGCGAATAAATGAATGTTCAAAGGAGGTACAAAAATTGGTACATGATCTCTCTAGTGTGGAAAGCATTGACTCTCCAGTACAAACTCCTTTAAACATAGAAAAATTATCACCAGTAAACATCGATGATGAAAGCAGTTCATCGATATTAGATAAAATGGAACAATTACATCGTCCAAATAACTCTGTTAGTTCTCACGTTATAGATATGTTTTCCAAAACTGTGGAAGCCAATAACATTGTAAAAAATCAACAAGATATTTTTAATCCCACTTCTTGCAATGATAAAATACAATGTATAGATGACATTTCGGCAAAGTCAAAAATCATACAGGACAGAAAAAGTACAAAGGAAAGTCAGCAAAAGAATATTGAACATTTAGTAACTATTGATGAATATCAGGATAGTGAGGGAGATAATAACAAAGTTGATGCTGAAGATATTAAAGTATGTAGCAGCAGCAGTGAAAATAGTAATGATACGTTATTATCACTTACCAATTACAAAGGACGAGAGATTGATATAAAAAATGTAGCCAATAACGTCAATGATATCGACAAAAAAATTGAATTTAGAGGTCGTAGTGGAAGTACCGATACCACAGGTTCTGAAAGTGGTTCAAATAGTTCAGGTGTAAGACGAAGTAGTAGAATTCGATCTATTGGATTGATGAAACAAAGGTACGAAAATCGAATAATCTTCAAATATAAAAATTATATAGTGCTAATTTGAATTATTTTCATATAATAATCACTCATATAATAATCTTTGCATATTTTATAATCAATTTTTGTATTAGTAAATAAAAATAAAAACATATTCAAAAATTTTTTTAATTTTGAATATAAATTTCATTTGTAAATATAATTTTCTGTACATTAAAATATGTAAATATTTTTAATAAGTAAAATTTCATAAAGAGATTTATTTTCAGGTCTCGTGGCCGCGGCTTAGTTACCAAGCCTAATATGGACGTTTCAAAAGTAACCTCGCAACAAGAAAAGGAAAAAATAGTTAATAATATAAATCCTTCAATCACTCAGGAAGTAAAACTAGATAATTCCGAAGTACAATGTGATAAGGAAAATATTTCTAGCAAGATATCAACCTCACTTGATACTTTAGCACCTTTAGGTGCTACTTGTAACTCCACAGGATATGATTCTGATTCATCAAAACCAGTTAAAGTAAAATCTCGCTGGCGGAGATCAAGTGAACTTGAAATGGGTGGATCAAATGCAGGATTCGGTTCTATTACTGCTCCAATGTTAACACCTGTATCGATTACATTTCCATCTGATTCAGCATGTTGTACAATAGTTAATACAGGAGAATCTATATCGCCAGAATCGAAACATAATATTACAAGCATAAATACAAAAACTGTAGAAACGGAGCAAATTAAAGATATGTTAGTAACATATAATAGCCTTTCTATGGTTTCAACAGTAGCACAAATTCCTA
This sequence comes from Eciton burchellii, assembly GCA_020341155.1. NCBI lineage: Eukaryota > Metazoa > Arthropoda > Insecta > Hymenoptera > Formicidae > Eciton > Eciton burchellii. Next base: position 1,714,648 of record JAHMML010000003.1, on the reverse strand, counting down.
AAACTATAGGAGCAAGGATTTCTTTGCCAATGCTCCTTGAAACAGAAAATAGAGAAATGGAGGAAAGACTGAGCCAGTTTGAACATTTACATGAAAATTTATATCTTACTGAAAGGTATGTTAAATTAGAAATTATTATTAATTATTTATTGCAGAAATAATGAATATTACTTCTAATAACTAATATTATACAGTGATTTTATATATATAAGACATTATGATTTTAATTTTTATTATATCATATTATTTTGTTCATTTTGTTATCAGATATACAAACAAGGAAACTAAAAGGATGGTATGTGATTGTTTCTTAACTGAAGAAGAAATCGAAAGAGGAGAACTTGGTTGTGGAGAAGATTGCCTTAATAGACTTCTCATGATAGAATGGTAACCATTTACATTTAATAATATATTTAATAATTTAAAATTTATGGTTTGTATTTCATATAGTATATGAAAAATAAGATATTAAAAGAATATCAATATAATTTTAAATAATATAATTTTTTCGTTCAGACGTAAAATAAATTATATAAATTAATTAATAGTCTTGATAAAAGTCACGGATAATAACATTGTTTTTATATTTATTGTAGTGGACCTAGATGTGTGGTAGATGACAGATGTACAAATAGAAGATTTCAAAATTGTGAATATGCCAAGTGTGAAGTGTTCCGAACAGAAAAGAAGGGTTTTGGATTACGCGCTGTTGTCGATATAATGGCGTAAGTGAAATTGAGATCAATAATTATTGGAATAGAAATATGTTTAATGAAAAATAAGCAGAAAAGTTTTTTAATTTCATTATTTTTGTGATCAGGGGTGAATTTATAATGGAATATGTAGGTGAAGTTGTAGATCCGAAAGATTTTAAACGACGAGCAAAGGAATACTCTAAGGATAAAAACAGACATTATTATTTTATGGCGTTGAAATCTGATCAGATAATAGACGCTACTATGAAGGGAAACATATCACGGTTTATCAATCATAGCTGCGATCCAAATGCAGAAACACAGAAAGTAAGTTTATATTTCGTAATATCGAATAATAAAAATATAGTTTCATGGTATACATGATCATTAATATATATTGATATAATATATATATTGATGAACAAATTCTTTTTAGTGGACAGTGAATGGAGAATTACGAATAGGTTTTTTTAATAAAAAATTTATAACTGCTGGTGAAGAAATTACATTTGATTATCATTTTCAACGCTATGGGTATGTTTCTAATATATTTTTTTGATGATATATTTTTTTATTGGAAGTTGTTAAATAATTATATATTTATATAAATGGTACATGCATAAATTTATGTTTTTTAATTCATACTATTTGTTATGAATGTTCATGAAATATTAGCAAAGAAGCTCAGAAGTGTTATTGTGAAGCGCCAAATTGTCGAGGTTGGATAGGTGAAACACCTGAAGAAGAGAAAGAGAAGATTGAGAAGAAAGAAAAATGTGAGAAGGATACGAAGAAGAAGAAAGAAGAAAAGAAACCTGCTGATTATATGGAGGATGAGGATGTAAGTATGATAGAATTAATATTGCAAGTAATGTGCACAGTGGACAATTAACAACACATTAGTGTTAAATACTAATTTCTCTATTATTCTATATTCTTTTTTTAAGTTGGAGGAAGAAATAGACAAGTTATGTTCAGCTGGCTTGAAAAATCGTGCACACACATTAACGTTAAGCAGATTAATGGTTCGTAGTAGGGAATTAGAACACAGAACACGTTTGCTACGTCTCATACAAAGTGGCGAACAACCATGTCGAAGATTATTCTTGGATTATCACGGATTACGTTTAATATGGAGTTATGTCATGGATATTGCTACAAATGAATCAGAAGAAGCTCAACAGTTTCGTTTAGAAGTTTTAAAAACTCTAAACACACTGCCAATACCAAACAAGACAATGTTAATGGATAGTAAGATCTACGGTGTAGTTGAAAGATGGGCAAAAAGGTTATATCTATCTCCAAACACTGATTCTCTAGAAGATGATCAGGTTAAATCAAAGATGATTTGTGAAGACTTGAATAGTAACTCCGATAGCAATGAAAAGAAAAGCCCTGAAAGTCTAAATGACATTCCAGATAAACGTAATAATAATGTTGAAAGTTGTTTGGCAGTTAACGAAGTTAAATTAGAAAATATAGATCAAAATCTTATTCCTGATTTGGCTTCTAGTCTTCTGGCTGAATGGTCTAATCTAAAAGAAGTTTTCCGAATACCAAAAAAAGAAAGAATCGAGCAAATGAAAGAGCATGAAAGAGAAGCAGGTTGGTTTCTATAACGTGACATATAATATTTAGATTAAATTAGAAGTTATGTTCTGAATGTATGTTTAATATTCTGAATGTTTCTTAATAGATCGAGGATATAGAGAAGAATTAGAAAAAGAAGAACAGAGAAGTACATCATACGATAGGTAATATATATTTTATACATTTTATTATTATAATTATATACATTTTTATGATGCTCAGTATATAACAACAAATAAATTATATATATAAATTTGTATATATTTTAATAAATTTTATGAATTTCTAGACATAGATCTGACAGATATAGTCGAAGTGAGGTGGACAAACGTGGCGACAGGAGACGGGGACGAGAATCTCCCGAAACCGAACACGGGACGAGAACAAAAGAGAAAAGGGTAGAAGAACGTAGCAGTTTAGTTCCTATACCACGAATGACAAAATATGAACGTAGGCAATTATTTGCCTTGAAAGTTGCAAAAGAAGAGGAAGAAAGGCAACGCCGACAGCAACAAGAATCATGGCAAGAACATGAAAATAGATGTTTGGCACTGGGTATAGATCCCCATAGTAGTGCTATGGTTGATCCTCAGACTGGTTACCCTGTCTTTTATAATCCGACATTGGGTCAATGGCAGCATTACTCCACTCAAGGTATTTATCAGTACATTTTACAAAAATGAGAACCTTTTTTTATAATGATATTCTTGTAGATGGGGGAGATGTAACGCAACAATGTACTCCTGTATATGTAGGAACTCCTCAATCAACCGGTATGATAGGTCAGAATTCTCATGTGCTACCGCCAGCGATGACGACAGATATATCATCCGGAATTACAACCGGTATTCCGCCCGGTGTACCACCAGTGGCTTATTCATTAAGTCAAACGCCTGTGTTCAATCAGACATCCTCCTATTCCCTGATATCACATCCGCAACCATATACTGAAGGACAATTACCTCTTCCAAATAGTTTAGTATCTGCTCACTGCAGCACTCCTCCAGTACCACTTCAACTACCGCTTTATAATCACGTTGAAAAATCTGTAGATCAACAATTCTCTAATCTTACGCCCGTGGAAAATGTTACGAGTCGGTCGCTTCAAGCCGAAGTTCCACCGATAGATTTACCACCGAAATGGAAGAGTGCAACTGACAGCAAAGGTAGAATATACTACTATCATGTGAAGGAAAGAATATCTCAATGGTTGCCACCACCACCCGACCATATTGGAATACAGCCAGATTCGTCATCTACTTCGGAATCTAGTGAAGAATCTAGCTCGTCGAATGAGGACGAAGAAGATGCCGATGATGATCACAACGAAGATCAAAAGAATGACGACGCAGAGGCAAATAACGCGGAAAGTCCTTTAAGCACATCTAAACCGAATGTGTCTAAAAAATTAAGTAGTCATGTTGTGACTGGGAGTTCACTGCCGTTTCCTGAATCTAAGAAAAGAAGAGATGGATTAGTTCAAGAAAGAATTATCAGTGTAAGCATTAATTATAATTGTTACCTACATTAATTTTTAAACGTCAATCAAAACATAGAGCAACAAAAAGTAAAGCTATATATTACTCTCATGAATATGTTTGTATTTACAGCCACGTAGAGAAGAGGATCGTGTTGATCATAAAGCGTATAAAGAGATAAAGGAAAAATTACGACGACAAAAAGAAAGAGCAAAACTGAAGGATCATGTGGAGAAATTACGGAAACATAGACGAAGTAATAAATCGAAATCTCATTCACGGCATGGCGCAACCAAGATGCAACTAACATCAGCCGAAATGTCTCCTATGTCTGAAAGAAAGATCAAGGATACATTTAGAATAAATATGGCTAACGTGATGGTTCATTTCCTCAATCCGTATAGGAAAAATGATTGTAAGCAAGGCAGAATAACTAATACTGAGGATTTTAAGCATTTGGCGAGAAAGGTATGTATGTTATTTCTATAACGAATTTTACGTACAAGTGATATAATAATATCTCACGATTTTCTGTTACAGCTAACACATTTCGTACTTGCGAAAGAATTAAAACATTGCAAAAGTGTGGATGAATTACAATGTAACGAGAATGTTAAACATAAAGCGAAAGACTTTGTGCGTAAATATATGAGCAAATTCGGGGCCGTGTATCAGAAGGGCACAGACGAAGATTAACTGTGTATACTTTAATAAAATGAAGTTGTTATTTATTGCGCGCGCTCTTTACTTTGATTATTGTGAGATATATTTTAGATGTTAGACAATATATGTAGATATATTTGTAATTCTATTATTGTAAAATAGACAAGTTTGTATATGCGTGATAAACATTTTTCATGATTTATCAGTTAATAAATTAGCAAATTTTATAATTTCCCATACTTTATGTGTGTAAATTCGTAACATTATCATTTACATGCTATTCTATGCATGTATCTTTTATAAATATTGTAACTTATATGCCAATATAATGTAAAATGCATACTCTTACAATAGTTGTACAAGCACTTAATACCTACCTTTTAATATCAATTGTAAAATGATTACTATTTACTCATATAATGTCATGAATCAGTTTTTGTAAATAACAAAATAACGAACAAATTGTTTCATTAAATTATTATATATGCTTTCAACTTCATATAGCACTTATAACAATTGAAGTGAGGAGAAATCTTACAATATGTATTATCAATATTTTATCTATATTGTACAAAGTTGATTTTATGGTATATCCAAGTACAATATTTTCGAAACGGAAAAGCAATGTAAAATATTAAATAAAAAGCGCTCTATTGTATGTCAATTATTATTTGTCAATAGTCTCCATCTTTTTGAATAAACTTTTTGCACAATATTTACTAATCAATTCTTACTGAACTTACAATTTATGTACATACTAGTAAATGTTCATTATATATAATTAATAAATTATATAAATGTGTTTACTATTAATATCTAATAATATTGAATTATAAGATATATAGATTTATATCCAATTATTAAGATAATAAATAAAGTAAAATTGTATTTCGCTTAACTTGTTTTATAATATTTTGTAATAAATTATGTAAATATTGTAAAATATTTCTATAAAGCTATGGAAAATGCATATTATTAACGTTACTGATAAATCAATTTTATAATTATGTTTTAGAATTGATCTATGTTTAGCTGTATATGATCCTATGTTATACATACGTACATACATATGTATATAAGTATGTATGATTACATTTGTGTATGATGTATATAACCAATTTTATAAATAAATATTTTATCTTCATATCAGAAAGGAAAAGCGATGTAATGCTGGAATTAAAGCTAAAGTATTATTAATGCATGATAAAAACGATAACAATGCAAGTTGTGTTCATAATATATTCTATTTAATAATATCAATAAATGCTTCCATCTTTATGCTTTTAACTTATGTTTTTAACATTTTGTTATTGTCTGCTCATTCATTTTTTCATTAACTACGATCTTTTTAAGTAAAAGCACTTTTATTTTTGTTGCGTTGTATTATATAGTCATATTTTCGAGAAATGATGTTCCTTTTTCGAAATTCTGATATCATCGCGCGTTTAGCGTGCAGATGAGCGCACTCTAAGATGAGAAATAATGAAGTATAATTCTACTATCAACGAAGAAAGTAATGTTTAATGCATTAAAAAGGTGGGCGTTAATCGAAATAATAATTTAACATACAATAACATGTACGATTATTTGTTTATCATATGATATGTTATATAAAAATATACAATATAATATTCTACATATATCTTTTTAACCTGCAAAGATATTTTAAGCTGCAAAAAGTTATCGATTATTATAGTTCGATAACATAAACATTATTTATATTATAATAAAAATTTCAAATATTGCAGAAATAAAAAAAGTTTTATTATGTACATTTAAATTTATTGTATTTTAGTTAGAAGTTTACAAATATAATATAGATACAGATATATAAAATGTGCATAATATGCTTTTGTGACATTAATAACATAAAACTATACTAATGTAATATAAAATAATTTAACTAATGTAACAATGCTTAAATTATATATATAAAATATATACATACATATTGTACAGATGATAAATTACATATAATAAAACAAAAGTTCTTATAAAATTTATATCTATCCCTATAATTGACAAGAATTGAAATTGTATCATCTAATTTGCGAAATATATATGCACAGAAAGAAAAGTAATTCTATCTTTTATAATTTGTATTAGAATATTTATAATTAAAGATATATATGTATATATGATTAATATAATAAAAATTTTAGGTATATATATAAAGCCTATTATATTTTATATAATGGATGTGTTAGAGCCAGAATTAATTTGGGTTAATGAACAATGCTATAGATTTTATGAAAGTAATATCTGGAAAAACATAGATACATCAGCACCCTATATGGAAGATAAAGAATTAATTTATTCTGAAGATGAATCTGATACTGATATAGAAATAATTCCTTACGATACATCATTTAAACATACTTTCTATGTGCCCAAGTAAGAACTTTTTTAATGTATTATTTATAGATAAATGCACTATTATATAAGTCAAAAGTTTTAGTAATGTAATTGTATCATCAAACACAAATATAATAGTATATTATATTATATATATTATAGCATGTATATTATAGTATATATATTATATTATTATATTACTTTATTACAGAGCTTTCCATGCATATATAAATGGTACAAAGGGTATAACAAAGAAAAAATTGGAAAATGAGACAGGAACAACTATAGATATACCAAGAAAAGGAAAAGATGGGAATATTAGTAATAATAATTTTTTTTATTATGTTTTTCTTATATATGACATGGAGCTATATATAATATTAATTCAATTTCTAATCTTTATTATTCTTCCAACTTTTTCAAATTACAAAATTTTTTATATTATATATTTATATATTTACAGCTATTATTGCACGAAACCATAAAGCTATATTATCAGCAAGACATAGAATTGATTTAATGGTAGAGAATTTAAGAAAGACAAAATGTTATACACATTTCTTGTCGATTCCTTTAAATAAACAAGAGATAATCAATAATTTTAATATTTTTAAAAATGATATTTTGGGAAAATATTCCAAATCTACACATAATATAGATGAATCACTTTTCCAAACACCATCAAAGTTACACATTACTATTGGAATGCTTAAATTATTTGATGATAACGAGAAAAAGCAAGCTTTTGATGTTCTTAATGATTGTAAAGACAAAATCATAAAGTAAGTATATATTAAATTACATGAACGATAGCAATTACGATTTACATGAAATGCACATAAAATCATGAAAATCTTTATGATAAAATCTTAAAATAAAAAATCTTAAAAATTATAATTTATTATAGACCGATTCTTGAACAAATTGGACCATTAAATATGCAATTACGTGGAGTTGAATGTATGAATGACGATCGTAGTGAAGTTAAAGTTCTATTTGCACAAATTAGTCAGAATGATAAATTACAAGAACTTGTTGATAAGATTGTCGATTATTTTGTCGATTCTGGTAAATAATATAAATATTAAGTATTTTGCTATTTAATTATTGAAAAATAATAATACTAATTTCTTAATTAATCTATATTCTTAAAAAAAAACAAAATTGACTTTTATTGTTGAAATAAGAGTTATAATTTCTAATCCTAAAACTGATGATTTTTAGGTATGATGAAAAAAGAGCAAGAAAAAGTAAAGCTGCATGTTACTCTCATGAATACGTCATTCAGAGATGATCCAACGAAGTTTAAAGACAAATTTGATGCAAGCCAAATATTTGAAGTAATAGAATCTATAATTAAAAAAATAAGATTTATATTATTTGTTAGAAGACTAGTAATAAAAGGGAATATTTTATATTTTAGGATCACAAGAAGACATTATTTGGAGAAACAATGTTAAATCAAATTGATATTTCTGAACGTAACACTGCCAGCAAAAATAATTACTATAAATCAATAGGTAGCATTACGATTTGAATGGATATTATGATTGTAATAATAAGCTTTTTATTACAAAGAACAGTAAGTTATATCAGTATTTTAATTATAATCATATCATTATTTTATTTCTGTTTAATATGTTAATAATATGTTAATTCTGTTTAATATGTGTGATAATGATAAATTATATATGAGAATGTTATGATATATAATAATAGTAGCTGCGATAATATAAACATATCAAAATAATATTATATCTCGATATTTATATTAGTTTTTAAATCTTACGTCGCTTTAAAATTATATTATATATCATTTGTATGTTATTTATACATAATTTATTTCATCATATGAAATATGATCATCATATGTAAGGTATATAACAAAAATATATATTTTTATGCGTTTCTGATTATAACGTATAAAACAATCCGTGCAAACTTCGCTTTTGAAATCAATAATTGATTTTGATATCGATATCGATCATCGATATTGAGTTTCCAAAATTTAAGGCTGACAACACGCGACGCCGCTAGTCATTAAACATTTTGATGACGAATAGGATAAGGATGAATATAAGGGTAAGAATATAAGAGAAGAAAGGAATTGCACTCAAGAAAATATATATATACCTATATGTATGTATATAATGGTATAAATCTTGAATATCGGAAATTATCGTTAGATGTCGATCGGAAAAGAATCATCGATATCTTTATGTAAAAAAAGAATTAAATCTTATTATATAAATATTAATCTTTTATAGTAGAAGTGAATATAAGAAGAAAATGTAGATACATTATATTAGACAAAGATTTTTATGACTTTCTTTTCCCTGAAAAAGGAAAAAATCTTAATGAGCAAAATTAGCATTTATGACATATCTTAAGGGAGCGGAAATTCATGAAAGAAAAAGAAAAACAAGTAAATCTTGCTTTTGCATTATTTTGATGTAATTATGATATATGTAATCTTAATTGTGATAATATTTAACATTGAAAACTAAAGAATTATAGTGAGGTAAGTGATTGACTCTACACAAACTATTTTTTGAGAGATGTCAAGTCCAAAAATTTCGGATATCTATACAAATTGTTTATGTATTACAGATAACATTTCACAAACGCATGCGCGTTAATAACGCGAATCTCTTTGTGTCAATATGAGACAAATCAGGCGTGATATTGGTCGAATACTCTAATCACGTATTTTCTTTATCAAACAGTCAACAGAGTTCAGTTTTCATCTATATTTTCATCAATTTTGAACCTCGTCTGTTAGCTTCTTGAACAAGAATTTGAATAAAAGATAGAGTTATATTATTTTTATGTTTTACGAGTATTGAATAGGTGAAAACATATAATTATCATTCCCGAAAAATGCATAATACAATACAAAAGATGACATATATTATTTTAAGAAAGCAATTATAAGACATTCAAAACTGAACAGTATATCTTGAATGTTACTTCATATATATTAAGATTATAAATATATATTATGATTATGATATTACAATTTATATTTTTTATAAATGCAAAAATAATTAGGATTGTTGTTTTATTTAAATAAATGAAAAAAACATAACCTCTTTAAAGCTGTTTTCTTATTAACGAAGTTTGATAAATTGAAGCATATGGAAAGGTAATTTTTTTGGGAATATATTGTATATTAAGTCCGATGTCAATTTATCTAAATTAAAAAAAAACAATTCATAAATACTTATATATATTATGTATATATATTATACACATACATATATTATACATACACATACATATATTATACATATACATACATATATACATATATATATATATATACATATATTACACACACACACACACACACACACTATATACAAATTATATCTTTAACTTTTTCTAACTATTTTTAATTATTTATAAACTTAGATAGTTTTTTATTTTTTATTCTGGAGATAATATTTAATAATATATAAATTTATATATCTTTATATTCATTCAATGTATAATTCATAGAATTCAATATTAGCTTCATATGAAGCTATATATGTCTTTTCCACATAATATTTGTTCATACATAATATATACATATTTTTTATATATAATATTTTTTCATATATATTTTAATATCAATGATATCAATATTACTAATTCTCATTCAATATTGTAGAAATAGCAAAATGCGAGGTATTAAAAGGATAATAATTTTCTTCACATTAACAACCATCTTGCCAAGTGCTCTTATAATAATTCCACTATATTTACGACACATATTTTATGCAGATGTTGCATATGCTGCAACAGAATCTGATATTATGGAAATTAACGATGGTATTTCAACAATATTTTGTGAAGTAAGAATATATTTAATATCTAATATCTTTGTTTCTATGAGTACAGATACAAATTATTATTAATATAATTTATATAACTATATTGTTATATAAGAATATATATATATATATATATATATATATATATATATATATATATATAGATTATATTTAATAAGCAAGTTACATAATACATAATTATAAAAGAATTTTTTTTTCTGTTTTATAGGGACATACTCTACGAATGAATGGTACTTTTAATGCTTTCCAAATGTCCCGTCGACCAGAAATAACATCATATCGGAAGCATATAAGATTAAAGAAGAGTATGAGTTTACCAGATGATACCTTAGAATATTGGGGTTTTTATTTATTAAAAAATGCAACTGTATCCTTATCTGTGTGTTCAAGGTAAAGAAAAGTTCAAAATATTATTATTTATGATAAAATAAAGTAAAGATATGCATCTAAGTATATTTTTTAATTTTATTTATTTGTATATAATGTATACGTATGACATATATGTAAACGATATTAATATATATGAAAAATTTTTTTTATTTTAGATTTCAAGGAGCATCCATATTAGTAGTAAAAGGAGAAAAGAATTTACATACTTGTGGGCTATTAGATCATAATATAAATAAGGAACAAATATCAGATATGTTTTTACCAAATGCAAATAGACAAGTTAAAATAATATATGAATCAGATGCACAAGAAATAGATTCTAATGAGATAACTACGATCAAGACTGTTAATATACGTAATGATACATTACATAAATCATCCATAAATATAAATTTCGAAAATCTTCCAGAAAACCATTTCAAGGTGCCTATAAATAAAGATAATAATGCGAAAGCATATACTACAATTGATGAAAAATATATAAAAGACTTAGAGACATTTTATCAGACTGCAGCATCTTATATCAGAAAACATATAGATGATCAGCAAGATAATGCCAATAATCATAGAAAATTGAGACATCAAATCAAACGTCGTAAAACAAAAAAAAGAAAAACAGAGCAAACAGAAAATAATGATGAAATAAAGCAAATGAAGAAAGATGTTCAAATTTATGACAAAAAAATACGTTTAGAAAAATTGAGACGAGAATTGAATACATTTGCAATCAATGAAGAAGACATGCTTAACTCCTCAAAGAAAACGAATGATCAGATCCTAGTCAAAAGAGTTAAGAGAGGTTGGGGAACCATAAAACCACCATCTTTGCTAGATCAGGGAATTAAGCATGGTGGGAATGCCGATAAAAATGTCACATCCAATTCTGATGCGGTATCATCAGTTTCCAGTTTTGAGACTGATTTATTTAATTGTTATGGTGGGGCGATACTTTTAGCTTATGAATTTGAGCCTTCAGATCAATGTACTAATATTTCGTATTTGCTCAGCGGTAAACACACACAAGCGCATCATCACGTAGCAGAAAACGGTTATTATTATTATATTTTCTATAGTGACAACGACATTGTATCCAACGACATTTACGCGCTCTTTGATATATATAAACCGACCTTCCAGTATGAAAACGTAACGAACTCATGTATCAATCAAACTGAATGTACATTTTCTTTGACTCCTTTCTCAGCGGATAGAGTAATTGTCGAAATACCAACTAGAGATGGTATAGAACATGATGAAGCTGATGATATTAGCGTACTGATTTCCGTCTGCCAACCGCGGATGGGTATATACATAATTTTTCCAATGGCTACATTAGTATTAATACTTGCTTGTGCTTTTATATAAATGTAGATGAGTCTCTGCTTTTTGATACAGAGATAGATATATTTGAAACTGATAATGAAAGCAAAAATATCAAAATATTGATTTAAAAACCATAGAAATGTATAAGGATATTTTTATAATATTATAATGCTCATCATAATTCTATAGATAAATAATTATATATAAATAAAATATTTATATTAATACATAATATACATAGCACATAATTCTTCAGAAATTACTAGATGTAATTTTTTTTATAGATTTATCTGAAATTCATGTGAAATTGATTTTATTAGAGAAGAATTTATACTTTTCGACTTTTAAAGATGCAGGTTTTTTAGCTTTGAAAGAAGAAGAAAAAAGAACTAAAAGAGAAATGAAATTACATCATTAATCAAATACATCAATTACAATCAATTACATCATTTAATTTTAAGTTGTAATTAATTTTATCAATTACAATTTTAATTTAAATATAATTATGGAAAAAAAATACAGTATTAAAAGTCGAAAAACTATTACAAATGATGATTGTTCTGCATTCCATCTATTATCACATTTTTTAAAAATTGATTTTTTATATAATCTATTAAAAGGAAATGTATAATTACAGAAATGTGAGATTAAGAAGAACATTGTACTTTTAACTTTTAATAAATACATTTTCAATAGATAAAAACATTTTTAGAAACAAGAATATGTATTTAGATATATTGTATAAAAAATATATATATAATTAATATATATAAATAACTATATATAAATAAATAAATATATAAACTAAATATATACAACTAACTATATATAATTTTATACATAACTATATATATATATATATAGTTATAGTTAGAAATTAGATATATAATCGAATATGAAAAAATTAGAATATATATATATATATATATATATATATATATATATATATATATATATATAATTTGTATTTGCCGCCATACGTAAAATATAATTTCGCAAGATACCATGGGTAACTATATCATTTCCGTCATGCGCGCCGAACATTGCAATATGAAATATCTTTGAAATCTTTCTATTAACAAAAAAAATCCTATTAATAAATACATTTTAGTAAGTTTTAGTATATTTGATAGGAACTAAATAAAAGTTTCTGTTGCAAACTATAATACGATTGAGAGTATATAAACTGTATCGAGTTTGCAAATTGGTCATTCATTCATAGTGTCGTGGCAATCGCAAGGATACCTCTCACACGCTATACAGTGCTCTTCCTTTCCGGATTAGTCTTGCGAGTAGAACATGTCGCATATAACAGAGCGGAGGTAAGTTCTGTGTTTTTTTCAATGTGGTAGCATGCCGCATTCGCATTTTAGCATACTCTGGATTTTCCGCAATATCGACAATATTAATTTCGCGCATAGCGAAACTTGCATGTGTATTGGTTAAGATACGCCCGCGAAAGATAGTGTGCTGCAATCGGAGGAACGCACGGGGACACGAGACTGACAACATGGCGTGCATTCGTTTTTGTCACATTGTCTCCGCGGTATCAAAGATTGCAACTCGTGGCCGTGCGGTCGATTCGCCGCTTAACCTCGTCGCCGTTCCCGCGACAAAAATTCTGCGATTTTAGCGGTACGAGCGGTTGCAGCGGCACGACGCTGGGCGTCTCGACGCTGTATGAGCATGGATCGAGGCTTCGTCGCCCGTGTGCCGCTTGCACACGGGTAAGCACGTTTTTCCTCGTTTTCCGATATCAGAATTACATAATAAAAGGCATTTTTTGCGCAATTTTCACGCTAGAAAATCAATGTTGACCTATGGTTATCCCGTGGCCCAAACATCGCAAGCCTATTATTCACATTTTGCATGCGCCGCTCTTGGCTTCGCCAAGCAACACATCTCTTCGACCATGCTTCCGCGTGAGTCACTGTCAGAGCGCTCGATGCAAATTGGCCGCCGATCTTGCATCGTTCTGTGGCGAATTCGATCATATACCGATTTGCACGTGTCGCACCTGCTGCCGCACGTTCGCAAATGTAGAAAATGGCCATCGGATTTTTCGTATTCATCGGAATCCGCGGAATTTCGACGGGTGTATATAAAAGCATTCGAAAATGATTAAAAATTTTATTTCTAAGATCACGTGGCTTTAAACTGATTTATCATCAGTTGATTGCTCATAATCGTTATCAGTTTTCCGTATTGATATAAAACGCGGAATATAGCAGATATAGCATACGCTTCTTTGCTTCTTTTTCTTCTTTTTTTTCCTTTTTCCTATTTCGATAAGCTCCTACATGCTTCTGCGAATTTTGATTATCTTTTCAAAATAGAGAAGAATAAGATGCTTTTTCTTCTGTTTCTTTTTTCTATTTTATATTGTAGAATTATATTCTATGATTCGTCTTGTTTTATTAGAAATAATATTGTAAGTAATATATGACCAAATTTCTTTGCATGTTGTGTGCATTTTATTTTATTTTATATTTCATGAACTCAATACATATTGTACATTATGTTTTCATAAGCTCAGCTTTGTAAGTCTATTAATGTTTTATTTATATTTCAGAAACGACGATCAGTGGTCAGGGGATTCAAAAAATGGTCCTACTGAAAGTGAGCAACCTACCTATGATGGGCCTCCTGGAATGGATCCTGAAGGCATCATTGAATCCAATTGGGATGTTGTAAGTAAACAGCTTTTATTTTGTTTTATTTTGATATATCAATAATTTATAATGAATTCTTACTCGGTTTTCATTGTAATAAGAATTCTATTTATTTCTCTTTTTAATATTCAAAAAAAAAAACATAAGTATGCATTTTATTTAATAATTTCAATCAGTATTATCGGCACGAATACATTTGTGTGTATGTGTATGTAAGAGTGTATATTTGCACATATTACTACACAAATTGAGATATTAATTTATTATCTGAAACTATGAATAATAATTGTCTATAATACAAACAGATTATCTATGTGGATGCATATTCAATGACGTTACAAGAAGTTTACTTTAATGATTTATGTATTACAGTAGTATAAGATTTAATTTTGTAGCATTTCAAAAGTTTTCGTTATTATAATATATTTTTATCATAATTATAAAATTACACATTTACAAATATATCAATGAACTTGAAAACAGGTTGTCGAAAACTTCGATGAAATGAACTTGAAAGAAGAGCTATTACGTGGTATATATGCTTATGGTTTTGAAAAACCATCCGCAATTCAACAACGTGCCATCCTACCATGTATAAGGGGACTCGATGTTATTGCTCAGGCTCAATCTGGTAAGAAATCTCAAATCTATAATGATACAATAACAGATTACTATGTTGCATGAAATAGATATGGCAATTATTAATATATAATAACTATGCATGTGTATATTTCATAATATATTATATTATTTAATTTTATTTTGTAATTATTAATTAATATTGTCATTATGTTTTCGATAAAGGTACTGGAAAGACTGCTACCTTTTCAATATCAATTCTTCAACAAATTGACACTAGTATTAAAGAGTGCCAGGCTTTGATTCTTGCACCAACTCGTGAATTGGCCCAACAAGTAAGTAATTCATTAGAGTGGTTCATAGTTTCAATACAAAATTGCCTTATGAAGAAGATAATTAAATTCTTACCATTTGTTCTAATTTCTATTTAGATCCAGAAAGTCGTAATCGCTTTAGGAGATTTTATGCATGCAGAGTGTCATGCATGCATCGGTGGCACCAATGTACGTGAGGATATGCGAAAATTAGATCAAGGTGTTCATGTGGTTGTTGGGACTCCTGGTAGAGTTTATGATATGATCAGTCGACGAGCACTTCGGGCAAGCAGCATTAAACTGTTTGTTTTGGATGAAGCTGATGAAATGCTCTCTCGAGGTTTTAAGGATCAGATCCATGATGTATTCAAGTTATTACCCAATGAAGTGCAGGTAAATGCGAGAGTTACATCTGAATGTCGTATCTTTGATTATAATACAATCGTCATCTAATAGATAATTTTATTTCAATTGTTAGAAAATATCTTTTTTGGACAAGTCCACAAATCATACAAGAAGTAGTGCGGTATACCTTATAATATAGTCAAGTTAACAAATATATTATAAATTAAGGTGCGTCGTAATAGTATCATTTTTCTTGACAGATGTATACTATTTGACCATATACTATTTATCATCAAATGTGTTATCTTTTATCTAAAATAAATAAACGCAAATCTAAATGCAAACGAGTATTGTGGCATAGCACTGATGATAAGGATGATGATGATGATGATGATGATGATGATGATGATAATAATAATAATAATAATAATAATAATAATTCTAAAAGATCAATTAGAAAGACACTTTAATATCTATGTGATAGCAATAACAACTTTGCAGTATCTGTTACAGCATGATATGTCATATTGCACACATTTATTTATGTAACATTTTTCAATGAATGTCGATTTATTTCGTCCATCATCATATGATATCAATACGTATTGACTCCTATTGGATAATCATCGATACTTTTCCTAATATGATGTAATCCTTCCTTTCAGGTTATATTATTGTCTGCAACAATGCCATCTGATGTATTGGATGTGTCCAAGTGCTTCATGCGTAATCCCATTCGCATATTGGTTAAGAAGGAAGAACTTACACTGGAGGGTATCAAGCAATTTTTCGTCTACGTCGAGCGTGAAGATTGGAAATTGGAGACTCTTTGCGATTTGTACGATACACTGAGCATTACTCAGGCTGTTATCTTCTGCAATACGCGCCGTAAAGTGGATTGGTTGACTGAGAGCATGCATAAACGCGATTTTACTGTGTCGGCCATGCATGGTGACATGGAACAGAAGGAGCGCGACCTTATTATGAGGCAATTCCGTACTGGATCGTCTAGAGTTTTGATTACCACCGATCTTTTGGCACGTGGTATTGATGTGCAGCAAGTTTCACTTGTCATCAACTATGATTTACCTTCTAATCGAGAAAATTACATTCACAGGTGAATTGCACATTATTTAATAATGTAGCTCTTTTCTTATTACGATGTTTTAGAATCAATGCGGTATTGTTGATTTATTTAAATGGAATGTTAGAGATCTATACTTATAGACAAAAATATTATTGATGAAAGAAAATGAGTATATTCTGTATTTTCAAAAAATTGAATAATTTGAATAATTTGAAGTTAAAGTTTAAATAATTCAAAAACTTAAATAGTCATACTTGATTATAAAGATTAAATAGATATGTTGTAATATGCACATTATGCGAAATATTAACAAAATATCGATCTTGGAAATAGAAGCAAAAATGTTTAATATTATAATTTTTGTATCATGCTAAATGATATGTTTTATGCAAGTTTAATATTCATTAAAATAACAGAACTGATATTACAGATATACATAATTGTACATAGATTATTTTCATACATATATATACATACATACATATATGCATACATACATACATACTCATATATATCAAAAAATTTATGAATACTCAATATGTTTTCTTTATTTCTATTGCAGAATTGGTCGTGGTGGTCGTTTTGGTCGTAAAGGTGTGGCCATTAACTTCGTGACAGAGGAAGATAAACGAACCTTAAAAGATATCGAGCAATTCTACAACACTCACATTGACGAGATGCCAATGAATGTCGCAGATTTGATCTAAGTCCGACTATTGGCTATAATCCATTATAATAAAAAAAATAATAATAAAAAGTAAGTGAAAGAAGCTCTCAGCTGATCGATCTCTTATGGTGTATGAGTATATATACTGAGTGAGTTGGTGAACTATATCGCTTATGTAAACGCGATCTAAACCAAAATATTCCAACGTTTTCATATTCGTTTCGATTTATAATAGTAGATTACGGAAATAGTTATCTGTTACGCTACAGAAGTTAGTGTAGTACGATTATTATTACTATTAGTGTAATTATCACTACTGTTGCCGCTACCGATATCGCTGCTGCTGCCGCCGTCACCACTGCTGCTATTACTACTATTATTACTATTCTTTGTCGTTACCGCTATAAATATTACTATAAATACTATATTATATTATCATTGGTATTACTGATACCAATTGCTATCTACAGGATTTATTTTTTATTTTAATTTTACAAAAATAGTAATATTACTATTACGGTTAAAATCACCGTAAATAGACGGTTTAAAAATCGCAGGGTGAGGAATAAGATTGAAGCGCGAGAAGCGTGGCCCGGCATAATTCGATACTTTTATTATTGCAATCAAAGATTTTACATTATCCACAGAATGCATCCGTATTCTTATTCCATCACAAGTTCCATGGTCATCATAGAAATTTTGAAGTCCGTTCTTTTGAAGCTTCTGATCCCACCTATTTTCTCCCAAGATATTTCTAACTGGGTGATTAAGTCCGTTATGTTTAACAATCCTTATTTGACGCTTCTATCACCGCGATTACAACTTGTTTGTCTAGGTAGAGGTTTGGTTGGGTATTGGAGGGGATATTTTAATCACAAGCGTTGCCGCAGGAGATGTATATTCGAGCTTAGACGATATGAATTTTTGTATATCCTAAATCCCAAGCGCACACATCTCATATTCATATTAAATAAAGTGTTTGACCTTTTAAGAGAGTGTGGTCTTTGTTATTGCAATCTTTATTATCTCTCTTATATTAAATTTCATCCAATTTTATATTGGAGATCTTGAACGGGCTATATACGAGCAACATCTTCGAACTATGAAAGGGGGGTTTCGCGTTGGGAATAAGTTTCGCAGTTTATATGCCGAAAAAGTTCTCACAGTTTTCTTTTATTTGTATTTGCAGGCAGTTTTGGACGGTCCAGATGTGGGCGACATATTTTTGGAAATAAAAACAAGATTTCCTGATTCAATATCGAAGTTTTTCTAAATCGATTACCTCTCTAAACTCCTGCCTTTCGTAGGCTTTAATAATATATCGCTTTATAATAAAATATTGCTTTTTTCCCCTTTTTTATATCTTTACATTATTTTTATTGGTAATGAGCAATAATTTTTTGATAATTTTAAAAATATCTTTCAATATTCAAAAAAAAATTGCACATTTTTTATATTGCAGATTCATGTTTTTGCGCACTTATTAATGTTAATTGTTGAATGAATTGAAACATTGATATTGTGAGAACTTTTGTATCGTGTCTATGAAAAGAATTCTTATAAAAATGATTAAATGATATTGCGATATCATATTCCATTGTCATCATTGATAGTAAATTTGCAACAGTGTTACTAAGTTTTCGAAAATTTGAGCAAGTAGCAATACTATAATTGCTTGAAATTTTTCAGTTATAGATCTTTTATTATATTAACATCGAATTATTTTATCTGCGTTCTATCAGATATAATTTCTTTTGAAGCAGAATTTTCTCGAATTTCCGAAAACTAGTTATTATAAATTCTGTAAATATTATAAATTGATTTTGAAAGAATGGACCTTGTGTGTCTATTGTATTTGTACCTCGTATAGATGATGCTTATGATTGAAATGAAAACTTATAAACTAAATAAACATGAAATCTTTACTTATTATATTCTATTGTCAGTATTCTGCAAAATGGACTTGTCAAGAGAATGTTGCGTGCGTATAAAATAATTGTATCAGTCTCGGTTGATATAATTATCGCTGCATATTTATTGTGATTTATTACATATTAATTGAAATATCAAAAATTTCGTTTCTATTTCGAATTTTTCTCGGTGAACTGACTGTGAATCATTAATTATGATGATGAAATAAACAATGATTTCACTACCATGATAATCACATGATAGTCACTATTTGAAAAGAATTCAAAATAAGATCGAAACGTTTAAATATTTTAATTGATAAATAAATCGTAGAAATACGCACTGATGAATCATGTCAACCGAAGTTCTAATTTGTCCATTTAGTCTAAAAATTACAACAAAATTTTTACTTAGTTTTGCATTGTACTTAGAATTACGAAATAGAATTTTAAATCGTTCGTAACTTATTAAGACAACGAATTATAGAAAACGTATATTCAAACTAATTCTTGAAAAAGATTTTAAGAATGCTAAAGTATATGCGATATATATATATATATATATATATATATATATATATATATATATATGTGTAAAGTTATATATTTTCAACAGGTAATTTTTTTACATTTTACACTTAAATTAAATTTTATTATATAATAAATTTTTTTACATTAGACTTATAATATTAATGATATATTCAATGTATTATTTAATTATATAATTTGCTTTATCATTACATAAGCAGCAATAAATACAAAAGAAAATACAAAATGACGAAAGAGAATTTAGCTTCGCAGAACTCTCTTACATCCGAACGTAAACTAATTTTACATTACATGACTAGTTTTTTCTGCGCATACACGAGAATGCAAAAACAAAATGTATTGACTTCTTTCGTTTCATTTCCATAATCTTTAAAAAATTATTGATTAACGCAAACATAATTAGAAAACATGATTTTGCTAGAAAGCCTTCGAATTATAATTTCGCGTGAATTATAAATTCAGGATTATGATAGAAGCATTTTCGTATTAACCATGCTATATTCGTACTTTTAATGATTAAGGAAGGACGCCATGATGGAATGCAAAATTCCAATCTCTCTGCTTTATCTGCAAAGTATCACAGGATAGCCTGTAATAAATGCCTCTGTATAATCGTACTGTTGGCTACATTGTCAATAAAGATTAATTCTTAGTTTAGTCAGTTTATCAGTTACGGTAAGTTACATTTTCTTTATTCATTTCTGGTATACATATTTGCAGACTTATATATTTATTTAATTAAAATGAGAAACGGCATAACGGTTTTATATATATATATAACGAACATTTATTCTTTTATATATGTAAGAATAAATAAATATTCATATCTTTTAAAACACAATGCCGTTTCTCATTTTATTAAATATACATATATACAAAATTCACAAGGATACAACAAATATTAAGATTAACATGATATCAAGTTCAGATAAAAAGTCATCGGTGATTAATATGAATCGAAAAATTCTCTGCGTTGGACGGGTCTGTCTCGATGTTGTTTACACTTGTACACATTTTCCATTAGAAGATTCCACTCAAAGGTCAGTATGATGCGCGTATCATCATCAGCTCTCACGCCATTCGCTCTCACGTGATTGAAACAGGTTTGCCACGTATGTGCGTAAAAATATATTGATCATTTATCTTTTCCTTTTTTTTCTTTTTGTACTTAAATCTGGATTCGCGAAATTGAAAGGAATATTAAAATACACGGATTCATCGTTTGTTTGTTTTACATTTATACATAATAATAAATGAAATTTATTACTTTTTTATATTATTATGTATTATATATATGGGATATATATTTTCAAAATTATGCAAAACTTATGTAGAAATTTTTTGTAAAGCACGATAAAGAAGGATCAAAGTTTTGTTGTATGAATTGAATTCGTTATTTTGAAAGACGCTTAAACTATAGACGCTAAGACTATACGAAAAATAATAATATTTGACATTTATATAGAAGAGAAAGTAGAATGTATAACAATCAAGTCAATAAAATAAACGAACCCATATAGTATTAATAAGTAGCTATTAAGCAATTTCTGCTGAATTGAATTTTTGCTCGTTGATCTTATTACTTGCGCACAAATTTGTTCTGTTTCTAGCATATAGTATGCTAATTACACATGGCTGTATAGTTTTGTAATGACACTTCTGTATAATTATTTTATACACAATTTATTATATAAGTATTTTTATGTATCATTATTTTACTAAAACAAAAATAGGAACGTATGACTTTATTCAAATGATATATCAATTTTAGAAATTCTTCAAATATTAATTATTTTTATATTACAAAACAAGTTTTTATTTTTGTAATTTTTTTCTGTTTTGGATTGTGTATATCGTATATATTATAAGAATGATATCATAAGTATATATATATTAAAACTGGAAATTTCTTTATTCCGCGTTTAAATATTTTTTATTTCACATTATAAATATATAATTCCAGATCTGTTGATTATAGATGGCAAAGAGGAGGCAATGCATCTAATACTTGTACTGTGTTATCGTTATTAAATCAATCTTGTGAACTTCTTGCTTGTTTGAGCGCCAAAGAACACATTAGCTTTCTGCAAAATGATCTATGCAAATATAAAATTGATTATTCCCACTGCCCCATAATAGAAGGGATTGGCTGCCCTATTGCAACCATTCTATTGAGTTTAACTACTGGAAGTCGTACAATTGTATATCACAATCAAAATTTGCCGAAATTAACGTTCAAAGATTTTGAACGACTTAACTTAGAGGAATATAGCTGGATTCATTTTGAAGTACGTATGTACGACTTGACAAATTAATATATAGCGAAACAATGATTTCGTATCAAAGCTTTATATCAAATTGTTCCTTGTACTTAGGGAAGAAATGTTGAGGAATTATTACTTATGATACAACGTATAAAAGATTATAATAATTCGTTGAAAAAAATAGAGAGCGGTCAACATGATCAGAGTACCAAAAATTGTGTGCCCATTACAATTAGCGCAGAATTAGAAAGTCCTAGATCCGAAAGATTAATAGATCTATTGCCGTATGTTGATGTAGCGTTTATAGCAAAAGATTTTGCCAAAAACCAAGATCTAAATAATATGAATGAAGTGATACAAACTATCGGCCAAGATGGCAAGTTCAGGCAAGTTTGAAAAACTGAATTTATTTTTTATTATATATCTGTTAAAATAAATTTATTATTATAAGGATACCTTTTTAGAGGATGTCTTATTTGTGCCTGGGGTGAAGAAGGTGCAATCGCGCGTACTGGAGATGGTGCAATAGTAAGATCTTCAGCTTATCCGCCGCAAAAGGTGATCGATACTTTAGGTGCAGGCGATACATTTAATGCAGCTGTTTTATACTATTTAAACAAGAGTAAATTTATATCCAAATATAAAGAAGTAGTAAATGATGAAGCAAAGAATGAATCTTCTAAAAATATTGTATTTAGGGAAGATATTAGGCAAGATTCCAGAATAAAAAGCATAAAATATAATCGACCAGATTTTATTGATCGAACGATTTTACAGAAAGCTATCGAGTTTGCATGTTATATTGCTGGTACAAAAGTTGGATTGCGTGGTTACGATGGTCTCGATAAAATTTCTAATGATATTTTACAAAAGGATTTTCTAATACAATAGACTTTATTAATTGACAAAAATTGATTTATGAAAATGGTTTAACTTATTTTATATAAAATGCATTAGTACACATTCAGACAAATGTATAAAAATAATATAAATTTTATATATATTTATTTATACATATTCTAATAAAAGTATCTTTCTAATAAAAGTTATTTTTTATACAGCTATTTATAAATATGTATTATATTTAATGATAAATAATAGATATTGTCAGTTATTACCTGATTTGATGAATATTTAAATATATTTATATTATATCATATATTGTATATCGTATGTTATTTTATTGTATTATTGTATTATTTTATAAACTTATTTTGTTATAAAATTTGTTTGAATATATGTAACATAATATGAATGTGAAATATTTATTTTTAACTTTATGACACTGATTTTATATTAATTCTAACGAAACTTACATGTATCGGATACAAGGTTTTGTACTTGGTCCTTTGTATCAGAAATTCAAGTAATTTGTCGAGAAGAACGATAGCATTATATATTTGGCATCAAAACTAGAAAAACTGATTAAAAATTCTATGTCGCTTTTAATATTAAATGTAAACTTCATAATCATGCTCTTAATATTATAATCTTATAGAAATATAGGTTTTATTTGAAATTTATGTAAAAGACAGTATCTTCATTTTTATGATAATATGAAGCGAGAATAAATTATTCGGTTTTATTTTTTTTAATGACTAAGTTCGATTTTCACGATAACAAAATTTCAGAAACAGAAATATTATTTATCTTGATTGTTCTAGCGATGAGCCAGTATGCCCTAATGATAAGATATATAACAAACAAACATAAGATACATTCGAAAACAAATACGATCATCAAAATAATTTTATTTGCTATGTAATTACAGATCAGTTACAAAAAATAAGTAAAATTATTAGAGAAAAATACAATTACTTTCTGTTCATGCAGACATGATTAGTTCTTAATTATATTTCTATTATTATTCAGAAAATACGAGCGTATTTAATAAATTGATTATATCCTTGATCTACTCATCAATACTGCAGCCGATATAGTCACTTAAGTTACATTGTACTTTAGCGGGTAACAGTCTACGAAAAATAATAATTTTGTAAGCGATATTTACTGGAGAAAAGGAGAAATTCTATAGTTATAATCTATATATTAGAGAAATAAAATCGCAACTCTATTTCTATATATGTTTAAGTTTCATAAATTTTATTCTGCAGAAAACATGGATGTATATGTAAATTAAATGATATATAAATAAAATGAATAAATATAATTTGTTTATAAATATTACATACCTTAATATATTAAAACATAAATAGCAATATGAAGGTATACTTTTTTGTCCTAAATTCTGCCTTTGCGCATCGATTATTAGCGATGCCACTTTTTTCGTGGGGAGAAAAAACGATCTCAAAACAACGCTATTCACAAATGAAATTCAATTATCATGATGATTACCACGACAATCATCGCCGATGATTATTATTAATTCAATGATTCAATTTTCAATCGGTTAAATCACACATCGTAGTGTTTCTTATCATTTATTACGACTATATTTCCATAAGAACTTACTTCATTGTAAATTTTTTAATAATTCCCGTAAGCACTATACATGGGTAGACAGTGGTAAATTTAATCATGGATGTTCCTTTGCTAGATAAACGCAATTCCTCTTCAAGATTCGCCATAAACGCTACAATGTACAAACAAAACGTGTTTCAAAAATCGTTTATCTTTTTGGTCATATGATAATATTCAAACTGCTTGTTCGCATTTGTAAGGTATAAATTAATTGCATATTTAACTATATTATGTATCGAAATAATGAATATGAGTTAAGTGATACCTGCAACTCCAACTTTCGTACTGCAGTAGCTCGTTCCATTTTCTCCAGTTAAAAATGCTAGTATTGATGAAAGTGCCACAATATGACCATGATTCTTTTCAATCATATTTGGTAAAAATGCTTGTAACGTCTGAAAGTAATATTTTTTTTGTAAATAACAATTTATATAAACAATTCATGTGAACATAAACGTTTTACATAAACGTTCATCGCAATATTATTTCTTTTAATCTTTCGATATTCCAATGCTGAATAAAAAATTATGTATTTGAAATCTCAGAATGCATATGTTATCTATATATGTTTAAGATGAATAAATTATACATCTATTTTCTAAACATCTCTATGTATACTTCTTATTTATTATTGATAGATATTATAGATATATCACTTGCCCAATAATGCGCTTTGAGATTGACGTCTATGACTCGGTCAATATCATCTTTACTAAAATCTAGAAATTTTTTTATAATTCCTATACCGGCATTGTTAATTAAAATTGTAACTATGCCAACTTCTTTTTTTACTTTCTCGGCTACCTTAAAAACTTCCTCTCTGTTCGTCACGTCACATCTGGAACGTTCCAAACAATTTTAATAAATTTTGATAAAGGCATTAGGTTTAGCGTCCGCATATGCCATTATGCAAATTAATTTGTATAAAGAAATAGGTCTTAGCTTATTGAATTAAATTATTCATTTAATTAACCTACTTATATGCATAAACAGAACTTATTCCAATACGTTTAATTTCATTCATTGTTGCATCATTCATTTCTTGATGAATATCCCAACATATTACTGTTGCACCTAAAGATGCATAACCAATCGCTAGTTCCTTTCCAATACCATGACCTGCACCTGTTATCTATGGAGTTATATATATAATGTATATACATTATATTTATATTATGTATATAAAATAACGAGTTGTATTGGAGATAAGAAAAATGTAATTTGCGCGGAATTTTATTTGATATTTGTAAATGATATTTCATAGTATTTTTCTGATAAACGATTATACTTCAATTGAAGTAAAGTGTAATCTTGCTTCATAACACAGTTATGAATACAGATACGGACGAATAGATCGTTACATTTTATGAATACAAGGCAAAAGTTATCGTTCATCACGATTTATAATCACAATGATGCGCATTTTATCTCATGATATTTAAAACAATTTCTATTATGCATACAGACAAAAAAATCTCGTCGGTATAAAAAATCATATATTTTACAATTTAAAGACTGTTTGATCGAAAATAACATATGAAATGATAAACTAATACTTTTAGGAAACATTTATAAAATAGATCTATTTGTACGTATGTATATCATCAGTTTTGATTTCTTAAACACTTCGGAATAAAACTGCGTACAAGCATACTTTATATTTACCAAAACGATTTCACCAGCGACGCTTTTCTTTTTTATTGGAGTGATTAATTTAATTGTACTTTCACAAAGGTAATAACAAATTTTCAACAGAAGTAATACTATATTTCCTAACTGAAATATAAAATCGGAGAACTTTGTAGTGCTTATCTGGAAATAATGATTAATAATTTTTTAATCACAGTATAGCATACTTTAGCTCAAATTTTCTATAACGTGATTTGTTTCTGAATATCATGATAGAAAAAAAATATTAATTCTTTAAGAGATATGTATAAACAAATTTAAGAAATGAAATAGACAGATCTGATTTAAATTACGTTTATTACTGTGTCGTTTAATTCTAATAATAATAATTCTAATTTATGATATTATGATGGTATTAGTAAGTATACATAATTATGTACTACTGGATAACTATATCATTGAATTCATAAATTTCATAAATTCATAAATTCATAAATTTCGACTATTTTGATTGCTTTACATTAGATTGGATCATGAAAAATTTCGTCACGAAATTACCTGTTCTCGTTCATTCTCTATGAATTCTCCTGATTCTCCACTGATCTTCATTGCTATTTTTTAATGTTTGTAATAATCTTACTACAGAAATAAAAGATTGAGACTGACAGAGACCGACAGAGACTGACTCGATATAAGAAGTTTGCAGTTATATAAGGATACTGGATCTTGAGAAAGTGGGGCTTGTTCTGAGAAGTGAATAATTTTAATTCCGAAAGAAGCGTATCAAGAAAATTACATCGATATGATTTGTTTATTCTTATATCTGCGATCAATCAAAACAGTATTCTAAAATTTCCTATTACGTATTAAATTGCATACTAAAAAACGGATAATCCTACAAAAATATCGTAAAATGAAAGAACGACAATAGATTTCGCAAATATATATTTTTTGCTTGAGATATTTTTAGATGTATGATTACGAAGTTACGAAAGCTATGTTACGCATGAGATTAGCTTCGCTTGATTTTTCTAATATTAGACATGTTTCTCTTCGATGTTTTCAAGCTGACATACGTCAGCATGTAAATATTTTATAATAAACCGGTTTATTTAATGTTTCAAAGGAAGTTAAATAATCCCGATCGTGATAAATAAAATGATAAATAGCTATTTTTCTGCTAATGTCATGCAATGTAATCATTATTTTCGATAATTATTAGAGAAACATTGCAAAATGTTATTTAATGCCAGTTCAAATGATTGACCTTTTATTTCCGGCACAATTCATCATTAATCACACATAATATATTTATATATATAATTATTTTTAAAACTGAATTTTTAAAGATATTCATTAAAGATATTAATTAACATTAATAAAGATTAAAGATATTAATTGACAATTAAAGATATTAATTGACATTAAAATAATTTCACTTATGGAAAGGAAATGAATGTGTCAGAAACCAAGATCTAGATAATATAAATAAGATAATATAACGAAGTGATACAAACTACCGGCCAAGATGGCAAGTTTAGGCAAGTTTGAAAAACTGAATTTCTTTTTTGTTATATATTATATGTATTAAAATAAATTTATTATTATAAGAATTCCTTTTTAGAGCATATCTTATTTGTGCTTGGGGCGAAGAAGGTGCAATCGCGCGTACTGCAGATGATGCAATAGTAAGATCTACGCAGCAGAAGGATAATCGATTCTTTAGATACTAGCACGTTTAACGCAGCTCTTATATCCTATTTAGACAAGAGCAAAACAGAATTTATATCCAAATATAAAGAAGAAGTGAATGGTGAAACAAAGAACGAATCTTCTGAAAATATTGTGTCTAGAGAAGATATTAGGTATGATTCCAGAATAAATAGTATAAAATACAATCCAGATAAGACATACATCTATATAATCCATAGACCAGATTTTATTGATCAAACGATTTTACAAAAAGCTATCGAGTTTGCATGCTATATTGCTGTTGCAAAAGTTGGATTGCGTGATTACGATGCTTTCGATAAAATTTCTCATGATATTTTACAAAAGGATTTTTTAATACGATAGATTTTTTTAATTGACAGAAAATGATTTCACTTATTTTATATAAAATGCATTAAAGTACATTCAGATAAATGTATAAGAATAATATATATTTTATATTCATTTATATGTAACAAAAGTATCTTTACAGATACTTATACAGCTATTTATATATGTATATATATATATATATA
>JAHMML010000003.1:1527839-1685463 GCA_020341155.1 Eciton burchellii | reverse complement strand
TATATATATATATATATATAATATTATATATATATATTATATTATATTATATACATATAATATAATAAAATATGATATACAGCTTCTTTAAAAGGAGAATATTCATAAATTCAGATAATAATTGAGACCAACTGTTATTATTATGAAATTTATTATCAAAGATAATACACACACACACATATATATATATATGTGTGTGTGTGTGTATATTATCTTTGATAATAAATTTCATATATATATATATATATGTGTGTATATTATCTTTGATAATAAATTTCATAATAATAACAGTTGGTCTCAATTATTATCTGAATTTATGAATATTCTCCTTTTAAAGAAGCTGTATATCATATTTTATTATATTATTATATTATTTCATAAATAAGCTTATCTTGTTATAAAATTTGTTTCAATATGTATAACATAATATGGATGCGAAATATTTACTTTTGATATTATGATGATTATTTTAGTAGTAATCAATCTTCAAACAATAATAACAAATTTCAATTTATATCATCTTTTCTGTGGTTATCAATTCTCAATGTTTATTATCTAATATTGTTTATGTTTATTATCTTTAACATTTCTGATTTTTATAAATATATACGTGCAATTATATACACTGATTTTTATAAATATATACGTGCAATTATATACACATGTGCAAATTTATATGTACATGCAGAAAAAATATAATAAGATGTAAAAATGAATAAAATCAATATTTTTTTGTTCAAAGCTTTGAGAATTCCATGAAATATAATTGTATACTATCAGTATATACTATGTACTGATTAATTGTTTGGTTCGAGGTCAAATTTAAAGAGGTCCATTATACAAATTATCCATTCATAGGCAACATTTTAGAATCAAACAAATAATATCGAAATAATTATGAAAATATGTACTATATGTACGCTATATGTACGCTGCGGTATTAATATCTTGAGTGCTAAATAGGAAATTAATAATGTTCTTTTTTACAAATTCATATAAATTTATAATTTTATAAAGGTATGAGATTTAATACCTCTTCGAAGTCTTTACATCTTGCCGTAAATATCTATCGTGGGTGGAGGTGCTTGTGAGTTCTCAAGATCTCTGAGAGCTATACCGGCAATAACATAGCTACTGGTAGAATCTCGCTTGCTGGACAGAGACGAAGAACAAAGAAAACTAAAGAAGCGCACTGGTTCTCCAAGTTGCGGTTTAGATGGTGGATTAGCTTTCCAGCATTTGTAAGACAATTATTGCTATAAAATCCCAATTGTAAGGAATGATGTCTAGCATTCGCCCTAAACAAGAACGAATGTACACATATACTAGTACACACTGTCATCTTCTGGGGACTTTATCAAAATTATTAATTGAAAACGCGTACATGGCAGTTGGTTGTATAAAGTCAGATACAAATAAGATTTAGTAAATCATACCGTTTTACAAAATCTATTAATATAATATTATTTATTTATATGCATTGTCTGCATTTGTGCACATACATATCAAAATAATATAGTTTTCTCAATCACAATTTATAAGTGATTCTTATCACTTATTTCCGATTCAAGATTTATATCTACTGCACTATATTTATGTTTTTTGTTTTGATATATTTTCTTTCCTGAAAAATTTCTTCAAAATCTGTGTAAAAATAATTATATTTTTGCAACTAATTATATATTTTAATAAATAAAATGACGTTTTACATACTACAACATCTGATTAATATTTAAGAAGATAGACTGTTATTGTATAATTCGCATAATTATGATATAAATATGCATTTATATATTAATATGTATATCTATCAAAATTTGGATCAATGCTTTAGAATGGATTGAGTTGATAATCGAAAAATCCTATTCGGAAAATCGAGACTATCCGAAAAATGAAGACTATCCGATCATATATGCCGATTGGAGGTTGCCGAGCTAGGAATTACCGAGGATATTTGGATGTGGATTTTGAGTAAAATTGAATACTTGATGATCTTCTTTTATTGTTGTAAATGATAGAATGCATGCAAGCAATAATTCGCTGATGTCCATTACATAACGAGAACTGAGTTGAAATAGAATTGAGATCTAGAATCGAATTGAGTTAGGACAAAGTCCCATTCGCTTTTTATATGGTATTGTTGGCTGTTGTTGGCAACCGCTGTTTGTCAAAAACAAAAAAAGCCGCGAAATGTCATCATTGCTAAGTTATCGCTTTGTCTGCTAATACAGTGTCATATTGATGCTTCTCTAGCTACTCCACGCGAGTCGGAGGATAGCCCTCCTTATTTTTAAATTGTAAACGATTTTCTATATCAATATGACGAGATTTTCTTTTCGATATAAACAGAAATCGTTTTAATCCTCTTGAGATAAAATTGTTGACAAAATTGACATTATGCGAAAAATTATGATGAACAGTATTAACTTTTGTCTTGTATTCATAAAATGTAACGATCTTCGTTACATTTCTACATCATTCGTTCATACCTACTGTGTTCAGCAAGATTGCATGTTACTTCAGTTGAAGTATAATAATTTATCAGAGAAGTGCTATGAAATACACATTTTCAAATATTAAATAACAAATTATATTTTTCTTATGTCTAATACAGCTCGTTATTTTATATCATATAATTCCATAGATAACAGGTGCAGGTCATGGTATTGGAAARAAATTAGYGATTGGTTATGCATCTTTAGATGCRACAGTGGTGTGTTGGRATATTCATCAAGAGATGAATGATACARTCATGAATGAGATTAAACGAATAGGAATAAATTCTATATATGCATATAAATAAGTCAATTGAATAAGTTAATTCAATAAACCAACATTCGTTTTTTTATAAAAATCAGTTTGCATAATCACAAATTGTCGACATTTAATTTCTCCTCTGAAATGCTTCCATGTCGAAGATATCTATCGGGTGGAGGGGCTTATGAGTTCTTAGGATCCTGAGGACTATACCGGCGTAGTTACTGGTAGGGCCACCCTTGCCGGATAGGCTGAAGGTGAAGAACCAGACTAAGAGAAGCATACTGATCCTCCAAGTTGGGAGTTAGGCGAGGGATTAGCTCTCTAGCACTTATAAAACAATTATTTGTTGATAAGAAACCTCGGAAGCAAGGATGATCTCATTGGAAGCGAGGACGGCGACGAAAACAAAGCAAAAAAAATAATTTGCAGAATCTGGAACGTACGTGGTTTGTTGGAGAAACTGTGAGAAGTTATTGAAAAAGTCAACAACATATCTTCTGCCTTACTAAAACCTAAGAAAGAAAGATCGTGGTATTGCAATGCTAGGCCAGTTTATGCTGGCTCGATCAGGAGTCGAAAAATTAATAGAAAGCGTTGCCGTTCTTATACGGAAGAATTTGATTAAGGACATTCAGGACATACAGTATGTCACTGAAAGATATCTAAAGTTAAATCTAAGAATCTACAGCAGGAATGTTACATTTTTGGCGATATACGCGCTAACTGACGACTCTACTGCCCTATTCTACTAGATGAAAGAGGTATTTTACGAGATGTTGGGTCAACAAGTGGATCAAAGGTACGAACAACAAGGCAGGAGATCTAAACGATAGAAATCTGGACGAAGTAATTGGAGGATTTAGTGTAACTATAGTAAATAATACTGGAGATAGGCTTATTAATGCACAGTAGAATTTAAGAATCTATAATACATTCTTCAAACATAAGAACATACACAAATATACAGGGAAAGAGCATGGCCAGAAATGTTTTATTGACTATATTATAATTAAACGAAGAAAAGCGTTTAAAGGACGCCAGAGTAAAACAAGGCTTAAACTGTGAATTAGACTACTCTCCGGTGGTAAGTCATATATACTTTACTGTTGAAATAATGGCCAAGGATTCTAGCCAGATAAGAAAAGCTGAACAATGGTCTCGATATAAATTATTCCTCCTATTTCTTTCTTCCTATAATAGGAAGACATAAAGGATCTTTATCAGCAAAAGCTTAATAGATACCTCGAATCTAGAGTTTACTAAAGAAATAGGATAGAGCCATCTACAAATAGCAAATGCGATGAAAAATGAAAGATCTTTTGGACTCGTAAGAATAGCATCGGAGCTAGTAAAATGTGGAGGAGAATATTTTGAATAGGTAATACAACCAATTAATAGAGTCTGGAATAAAACGAAATATCAAAGCAGTGAAAAGAATCTTATGTGATATTATTATATGAAAAAAGGAAGTAAAATGGAAGTAATATGACATATCGAATAGCGAAGAAGTTGTTAACTAAGAAATTAAATAAAGAAGTCAGTATAATAACGATTTTACTTAACAATGCCGGCATAGGAATTATCGAAAAATTTCTAGATTTTAATAAATGCATATAAGTAAGTTTCAATATCTAACGACTCCGACTTAAAAGGCAGCAGCATGATAGAAGACGCCGCCAAAGAACATTTACTCTTCCATCCAAGCTGATACAATCCGTTATGACGCATTGTATTTGTGTGGGTAAAAACCTGCATGAAAGGTAATAATTTTTGAGCGATATTTACTAGAGAAAAAGAGAAGTTCTGTTTCTACATATATCTAGGTTTTATAAATTCTATTCTGTAGAAAACATGGATGTATATATAAATTAAATGATATATAAATAAAATAGATAAATATAATTTATAATATAAATTTGACATACCTCAACATATTAAATCATGAATACCAATGTGAAGATATATCATGTCTTAAATTTTGCCTTTCCGCATCGATTATTAGCGGTGAAACCGCTTTCTCCGTAGTGAGGATAAGCGATCTTATAATAACGCTATTCACAAATGAAATTCAATTATCGTGATGATTATCACAAGCCGATGATTATTATTAATTCAATGATTCAATTTTCAATCGGTTAAATCGTAGTGTTTGCTATCATTTATTATGACACTATATTTTCATAAGAACTTACTTCATTGTAAATTTTTTAATAATTCCCGTAAGCACTATATATGGGTAGACAGTGGTAAATTTAATCATGGATTCCCTTGCTAGATAAATGCAATTCCTCTTCAAAATTCGCCATAAACGCTGCAATGTACAAACAATGTACAAACAAAACGTGTTTAAAAATCTATCTTTTCGGTCATATGATTACATTCAAACCTCTAGTTCGCATTTGTATGGTATAAATTAATTGCATATTTGACTATAATTATATATCGAATAAATAATGAATATGAGTTAAGTGATACCTGCAACTCCAGCTTTCGTACTGCAGTAGCTCGTTCCATGTTTTCCAGTTAAAAATGCTACTATTGATGAAAGTACCACAATATGACCATGATTCTTTTCAATCATGCTTGGTACATAAATGTCTCCAATATCTGAAACTAATACTTTTTGTAATAACAATTTATATGAGCGTCACATAAACGTTTTACGTAAATGTTCATTGTCACATTTCATTTATTTTAATCTTTCGAGATTCCAATTCTGAATAAAAAACTGTGCATTTGGTTTCTCAGAATGCATAAGTTATCTATATATGTTTAAGATGAATAAATTATACGAACGTCTATTTTATAAACATCTCTATGTATACTTTTTATTTATTATTTTATTTATTGTTTATTATTTTATTTATTATATTAGATATGTTGAATATATTACTTACCCAATAATGCGCTTTGATGTCTATTACTTGATCAATCTCACTTTTACTAAAATCTAGAAATTTTTTTACAGTTCCTATGCTGGCATTGTTAATTAAATTCGTAATTATGCCGACTTCTTTTTTTATTTTCGCAGGTATGTTAACAACTTCTTTCCTATTCGATATGTCATATCTGGAATAATTTTCCAAACAACTTTAATAAATTAGGTTATGTTCGATTAAGTGTCTATATATACATATATATATCTGGATTTATACAGTTAAATGCCATTCCCAATCTTCATCGATGGTTATTTATAACATTCTGAGCCCGTGATTTTCTAGGATCTGCCGCATTCCTTTATCTTATGATCTTCGCGGCTTTCCTCGTTTCTTCTTCTCTGGTAGTGTTCAAACAGCTTAAACAGTTTAAACAGCTTTATTTAAACAACTTATAGTGGATTTTCTCCTGTTAATTCTTATTAGGTGAACAAACCATTTCAATCCTCTTATTTCGATTCTTTGCAGTATTATTGTGTACTGGCTTTCTCCCTAAACATATCATTGCTAACTCTCTCCCGTTTGGATATTCCCTTAGATCGTCATAGATAGTCTATCTCCGGCGTTAAATGTTCTTTTTATTTTCGCATTTATGGTCCATAAGACTGCTATAAGACGGATTTCACTAGTGCATCTTCCTATGTGCTTTTAGCCTGTCTGGATATGCTTTGGTATCGAATTCAAGCATTCGATAACTTTTCGACTCTGCTCAATGCGATTCTTTATCTCACGCGTTCTGTTTTCTTCTTCCTTAGTAACTCATTCGCCCAAATATTTGAAATGGTCTATTTGTCTCACCTGTTCATTGGATATTAAAATCTGAAAACTTATGCTGGAGTTTACTACTATATATTCTGTTTTGGATATATCGATTGTCAGTCTCCAATAATGATAGTGTTCGCTCAATCGCTTCAGCGTAAATTCTATATCGAATACGTTCTATGTAAACATCATCTGATCATCTGCAAAAGTCAAGGAAAGTAGATCAATCTCATCAATGGGAATTTCCACAGCAATTCCTTCGCCATTCCCTCAGCATTTTCAGGTAGATGTTGAACAGCAGCGGAGACAATCTGTAGGCCTGTCATAGGCCTTTCGAAAGGCTGAGATTGTTTTCTTGTTTTATATACGTCCTATATAATTCCGCATATAATTCCTTTATGATTCCTATGAGTCAATTGTCGACATTATACTCTTGCATAGTTCGCCACATTCGATTCCACCGAGCCATACTCTTTCTCCAAGTCAATAAAGATTATATGCGTTTCTTCTCTTCTTGCTATTCTCTTTTTCGTTACCTGCTGGGCTATAAATAGGCCATCCTCGATCTGGACTGAACTATTTTTCATTAATAATGTGCTTTGAGGCTTCCTGCAATTTATTGTGGATAATCTTGGCAAATAATCTACTAAGAATACCATTGATACTGATTCTCCTATAATTTCCGGGATCCATTTTATTTCCTTAAAGTACTTCCGCCAAAAATGTAACATTCCTGCTGTAGATTCTTAGATTTAACTTTAGATATCTTTCAGTGACATACTGTATGTCCTGAATGTCTTTAATCAAATTCTTCCGTATAAGAACGGCGACGCTTTCTATTAATTTTTCGACTCCTGATCGAGCCAGCATAAACTGGCCTAGCATTGCAATACCACGATCTTTCTTTCTTAGGTTTTAGTAAGGCAGAAGATATGTTGTTGACTTTTTCAATAACTTCTCACAGTTTCTCCAACAAACCATGCACGTTCCAGGTTCTGCAAATTATTTTTTTTGCTTTGTTTTCGTCGCCGTCCTCGCTTCCAATGAGATCGTCCTTGCTTCCGAGGTTTCTTATCAACAAATAATTGTTTTATAAGTGCTAGAGAGCTAATCCCTCGCCTAACTCCCAACTTGGAGGATCAGTATGCTTCTCTTAGTCTGGTTCTTCACCTTCAGCCTATCCGGCAAGGGTGGCCCTACCAGTAACTACGCCGGTATAGTCCTCAGGATCCTAAGAACTCATAAGCCCCTCCACCCGATAGATATCTTCGACATGGAAGCATTTCAGAGGAGAAATTAAATGTCGACAATTTGTGATTATGCAAACTGATTTTTATAAAAAAACGAATGTTGGTTTATTGAATTAACTTATTCAATTGACTTATTTATATGCATATATAGAATTTATTCCTATTCGTTTAATCTCATTCATGAYTGTATCATTCATCTCTTGATGAATATYCCAACACACCACTGTYGCATCTAAAGATGCATAACCAATCRCTAATTTYTTTCCAATACCATGACCTGCACCTGTTATCTATGGAATTATATGATATAAAATAACGAGCTGTATTAGACATAAGAAAAATATAATTTGTTATTTAATATTTGAAAATGTGTATTTCATAGCACTTCTCTGATAAATTATTATACTTCAACTGAAGTAACATGCAATCTTGCTGAACACAGTAGGTATGAACGAATGATGTAGAAATGTAACGAAGATCGTTACATTTTATGAATACAAGACAAAAGTTATTATTGTTCATCATAATTTTTCGACACTTTTTCACATAGTCAATTTCACAACAATTTTATCTCAAGATGATTAAAACCATTTCTATTTTGCATACATCGAAAAAAAAATTTCGTCATATCGATATAGAAAATCAT
Source organism: Eciton burchellii (assembly GCA_020341155.1). Classification (NCBI taxonomy): domain Eukaryota; kingdom Metazoa; phylum Arthropoda; class Insecta; order Hymenoptera; family Formicidae; genus Eciton; species Eciton burchellii. Next base: position 1,677,109 of record JAHMML010000003.1, on the reverse strand, counting down.
TTATTTTACAATTTTAAAACTGCTTGATAGAAAATAATTCATGAAATGGTAAACTAATAGTAACTAATAATTTTAAAGAAGTGAGTTATAATATGAATGGATCTATAGAATGAATCTATTTGTATCTATGTATATCAACAGTATTGATTTCTTAAATACTTCGGAATAAAACTGTACACAAATATTTATCATATCATATTTATCAAAACGATTTCACCAGCGACGCTTTTCTTCTTTATCGAAATGATTATTTTAATTGTATTTTTACAAATGTAACGATAAATTTTCAACATAAATAAATCATATAATAAAAATACAGAATTGAAGAATTTATTGTGCTTAATTGGTAATGATGATGAATAATTTTTTAATAACAACATAGAATAATTTAGCTTGAATTTTGTATAGCATAATTTGTTTCTGAATATCGTGATAGAAAATAAATGTTAATCCTTTAAGAGATATGTATATGTAAAAAATTGCATATTAAGCAAATTTAAGAAATGAAATAGATAGATCTGATCCCTCTAAATTACATTTATTACTGCGTCGTTTGATTCTAACGAGATGATGAGTATTAGTAATTATACATAATTGTGTACTACATAGATAATTATATCATTATGTTCATATTGAAAATATTTCGATCGCTTTACATTAGATTGAATCATGAAAAATTTCGTCACGAAATTACCTGTTCTTGTTTATTCCTTATGGTTCATCACTGATCTCCATTGCTATTTTCTAGTATTTGTCACAATATTGATATGAACAGAGACTAACTCGATGTAAGAAGTTTCGCAGTTATATAAAGATATTATCTTGAGGAAGTGGGGATTGTGCTGGAAGTAAACAATTTTCATTCCGAGAAAAGCATATGAGAAAAATTACATTGAGGATTTGTTTATTTTTATATCTGCAATCAATCAAAATAATATTATAAAATTTCGTATTACGTAAATGCATACTAAATTGCATATTAAAAAACCGATAATCCTACCAAAATATCGTAAAATGAAAGAATGAAAATAGATTTCACAAAAATATATTTTTTGTTTGAGATATTTTTAGATGTATGATTACGAAGTTACGAAAGCTATGTTACGCATGAGATTAGCTTCGCTTGATTTTTCTAATATTAGACATTTTTTTCTTCGATATTTTCATGCTGATATACGTCAACATGTATATATTTTGAGAATAATAAGCCGGTTTATTTAATGTTTCAAAACAACAATGATTTCGATCGTGATTAATAGTACATAAATAGCTATTTTCTGCTAATCTCATATAATTTAATCGTCATTCTCCGAATTACTAGGAAACGTTGCAAAATAAATGTTATCTAATGCCATTTCAAATGATCTTAACCTTTTATTTCCGGCACAATTTATCATTATCACACATAATATATTTATATATATAATTATTTTTAAAACTGAATTTTCAAAGGTATTCATTAAAGATCGAAAGTCTCTAAATATATATTGAAGGCTCAGTGCGACAAAGCCTTTTAAAAAAGATTTTAATTAAGTGACATTAAAATAATTTAGAAAAATATATTTATTCGATAAAAACACTGGAATATTAGTAAAGTTTAATTAAGTAAATTTAGTATTAAGTTGATTTTGAGATAGCATCTGTACTATAATGAACAAATTATGTTTTCACATATTTACTATATGATTATACATTATCGTATTATTTTCGCTTATTTCGCGAAAAACAGGAGAAAGAGAAAGAAAATAAAAGGAAACGTTCGCTGCAATTACATTATTTAATCACATAAAAATTACGTTTGTAATAAATTTGTTTCAACATATGTGCGCATATAATATTAAAAAAGTGCTATTGCGTGTATGGAAGAGGGAAGGAGGGAATCCTTAATTTATATAGGACAAATTCCAATTTATGTAGACTGAGAAAAAGATAAGAGTTAGATTCAGGCTTATTGTGAATTCTCGTAATGATCACTTCAAAGCCAGCCATAATCTTTATACCGTCCCTTGAATATGAAAACATATGCACAGTAAAAATAATCGAATATAAATAATAATAATGCAAGTCACCAGTCGACTAATTGATAGATTCTACATATATATTACAAGTATTAAAGTTTGATTTTTATTATATATTTCGCATATATTTTATATGGCAACATTACATCGAAATCCAGCTATATCGAATCATCTCTGGAGAAAGCGAATTTATATTAATATTACGTTATTGCATGCTATGATATTTTCAACATCCTCAACTATATGTATAATTTTATGTATATAAAACAACAATATCATATTACATCGAACAATCATACATATCTTATATTTCATCGCATAATAACAAAATATCCAAGAACAGAATACTCGTATATTATTAGCAATATATTGTATAATAATATAGCGCGCATCTATATGCATATACAAACATACGTGTACAAAGAATATTTGGGAAGTTACTGAATCTGTTTTTGTTTTCATTGTAACAGCATCAGTGCAGTTTTGTTGTTACTACAAATAGATATCATATTAATATTTTCTAATCAATTTAGTGATACAAAATATTATTGCTCATGATTGGTTCGTTCATACATTTTGCTGATATTATTAGAGCAATAATGAAACTGATCTGTTTGATCTATTTCTATATTACATAAAAGATTTATTTATATATACCGCTTATATTTTATTTTTATTTCTATGTATAAAATACCTTATGCGTACACATATGTCACATATGGAATTTACAACAATCAATTTGATTAATAATCAACCAAGATAATTATTTTTTCTTTTATATAGCAGAAGTATTAGCGGGAAAGACAGATAAGTATCTACATACATTTAAAAGATATTTGCGAATAGCAGTGTAAGTCGATAATTGCAAATCAGTTTGTATTTGTATGTAATGCAATAACGTACCGTCGAGTTATATAAAAAAATCCCATTCCGAGATATAAATCAAATTTGTTTCGGATTAATTATATGAGAATTCTCTCTCTTCTTTAAATTAATGTATGTTAACTCGCTTCAACACCGGAATCGAAGAAATCGATCACGGAATATAGCGCATTGTTCGGCAAACACCTAAAATGAAAATTGAAATGAAATATGTGCGTACTATTATTATATTTTCTATTATATATCCCTTTCATTTATCAATTTTATGTATGATTCATTCGTCAAATACATAATACCGATGTAATATAAAATATAATAATCTATATGTTATATTCCATTTGTGTTATAGATAAATAATAATTTTGGTAAGAGGCAGACTAGCTGAACATGATGATTGTTTAATATCTGTATACCAAATATTAGATTTTTTTACGCAACTCTCATTATCTCATTGAAAGTGATATATCGTTTTTATATATATCTAATATGTTTCAATATATTTCAATATATATTGAGATTAATGACAAATTATTGATATTTCTTTTATATATTTACTATTGATATATTAACTATTATATTATACCTTTTATATATTAACTATTGATTAACTATTTATTCAAACACTTTTATACATGTTTGTGATAATTTCATTGCAATTCAATTACCTTAATAGTGAAAATACGTTTGCCCAAATTGAAGGTATAGATCTTTCGTGGTAGTTTCGCTTTTGTGCGTAAATTATTTCTGAAGCTGCTTTTCTCGGTGAAACCAACGGCATTGCATTCGGGAACCTGTTGAAATTGTGATATTATTTAATAATAATAATCATTAAAACTTTTGCAATCTTCGTTAGTTTGTTTTAGATTTTGAGGAATCATCAGGAACCATGTAAAACTAAATAAAAGATAACATTATATACATACAATTGCATACGATTATATACAATTAACAATAAAAAAATAAACTATTTATAATTTTACTTTGTCACACATTTTTATGTTGTCATAAAAAAATTACAATAGCTCACCTCGCATCCAAAAGTTTAGTCTGCATGTAAAAGTATGGTTAGTTAACAATTGCATAATTAGTCTAATCTTAAAAAAATTAATAAGTTCTATGGCATAAATACATATTTTACAATTATTATTAATCGAATGACTCGAGATTATATATCGTACATCTCGTACATATATACACTTTTTGATTTTACTGTACACTCACTTTATTTTTGGGTTCTGGCATAATCCAGTGTTCACCATGTATGGATAAATGGTGGTGAATTTGATCATTGATTTTCCTTTGGTCGATATTCGTAATTCCTCACTCATGGCTTCCATTAATCCTGTAACGCATACATCAGCATATCAGACATAGCCATTCAGTTTTTTCAACATATATTCTATATTAAGCATACAATACTGACATATATCTTACTGCTTATGCTTCGTGCACGTTCATTCGCAAAGCGCAACATTAAATTTGTTAAATACAAATCGACTCACCTCTGACTGCAAATTTTGTAGCGCAATAGGGAACTAAGTTTGGTATACCACTTAGTCCCGCTAATGACGATAATGCAACGATGTGACCATGATTTTTCTCGATCATGCTTGGTAGAAATGCTTGCATCATCTGGAAAGAATAAAAACCAGTTAATATCACAGTTCTTGCTAGCATTTAAAGAAATATCCTACACAGTTCTACAGTTATTATATCTCTATTCTTCCTTATTGCGTGAATTTCTGCGTGCGTAAATAATATACTTCAAAATGATAACATTGAATCACTGTGAACTTTATACGTCAACAATTCGCGTCAAGATATGACACAGCTTAAAGCAAAGCTGAAACAAAAGCCTCATATTTTCATACCGACAATTTAACTGACTTTTTAACTTACCCAAAAGTGAGCTAACACATTGATGTCGAACATCCGTCTGATTTCATCCGTTGTATGATCGAAAAACGCGTGACAGGGCATTATGCCAGCGTTATTCACCAAAATAGTGACATCGCCTACTTCCTTCTTGACTCGTTCGGCTACGTTTAAAATTTGCTCCCTTTTTGATACGTCGCATCTAATTAATAACAAGATAAAGATATGTCGTTAAAATTTTATTATTGTGTGCCGATATATTAAGTGCATGTACGTTTTATCGATATGACGTTCAGATTTCATTTTATCGCGCTTTGCACAGAACAAACAATATAATGATAATAAACATACTGGTACGCATGAACTGCGACTGTTCCCATCTTTTTTATCTCGTTTACTGTTTCTTCATTTGTTTCTTGATTCAAATCCCAGCATACCACCGTCGCACCAAGGGATGCATACCGAATCGCCAATTCCTTTCCTATACCATGACCCGTCCCCGTTATCTAGTAATAAAAGTAATAAAAAATATTATCTGCTATTTTATTTTTATTTGGCTACGTTACTAATTTTATTACTTCCTTTGGATTATTTCTTTATGATTTCCAAATACAAGAAGATACATATTTAATCTATCTAATCGATCGTATATTCGTGTCACTAATCAATGCATATTTTGCATATACGAGACCGAGATATGATCTGACGTCGATATGTCATATGGAAGAAAAAAAAAAGAAGAAGGAGAAAAGGAAGAAGAAGAAAAAGTTAAACTTTAGATGAAATATTTATTTGTTTTTTGTCTTTAACTTTTATAAATTGTTAATAAATTATTGACATGAAGATACGCAAGAATATAAAAATGCACGCGACATATGTAACATACGCGAAAGTCTAGTATTCAACAACATCATTAATGTATATTTATGTGTAAATGCAATACGTACCAGCACAATTTCTCCCGCCACGCTTTTCTCCTTCGTTGGAATAAAAAATTTATACACACTCTCGCAAATATAATATAAAATCTTCAAGATAAGCAGCAATATGTCCGCTAGGATCAAGGCGCCGTTGTATGCTTTCACCATGATTGTCCTTGACCTGTAAAAAAGAAACAAGATCTTAATCGTTTGATAGCGGATAAGTGAAAAACTGAATCGGCAAAAATACGCCTTGAATGGCGACAACAATGCTTCGGTATAATTATATTAATATCGTTATTGAACATTTTTTTGTTCTCTTGCAACAAAGAAAAAAAATGTTTTAAAATAGATTCTACAAGGTGATCCATGTATTTCAATTTTTTGAATTTTTCAGATCTCTCATATTCACGAATTATGCTAATTAGATGCTAATTGCATATAATAATATAATAAAGTGCATTATGCATTCGCATTATTATCTAAATGTATTAATATTTCAAAAGTAAAAAATAAAAGTAAAAGAAGTAAAAAAAAAGTAAAAAAGTAAAAACATGTGCCATTGAGAAATGGCACATCACTAAAAAATTATGAAAATAATATAATATATGATACTAATATATTAATAATATTATAATATATTATAATAAGAATATAAAATAATATATCTTGACAATTTGTTGACTGTTCATTATCATTTTATTTTTAGCAGATAATATTTTCATTACATAAACAATAAATGACATTACGATAAATGATATTATTCAGATATTTTACGTAAAATGGCTTGAGGGTATCGCGATGGGATAAGATATCAGAGTTAACAAGTATGTATCATACATATGTGCATTTATGAAGACTAGAATGATATAAAGTTCTATCTAATTATTAGATAGATATGTAAACTGTATTTTTACAGAGGTCATTGTTTATTTATTAATTGCTTATATCAAGAATATTTAATTATATTCTTATTTTAAATCTCATACAATCAGAAATACACGTATCAGAAAGAATGCGTCATGTGACTCGCATTGATAATTATCGTGAAATACAATGATCATGTGTCGTCTTACAATTACGTAATGTTATTACATGTAATTACGTGTATTATTATATGTAAAGTCACGATGCAAATGTCTATCATATCTGACATATGTCTGAGAAACATCTAAGATTAAGTGATCTAATCCGACAAGAAATATCTAAATGATAAATAAATGCAGATGATAAAACAAAATAACAAAATAAACATTTAGATAATAACATAACATAATAAACGCATTAGATTTTTTGAGATAAAAATTCTGCTTTTTGCACGTGTGCCTTATAATTAATTCTCATTTTCACATTTTCTCATTTCAAATCTGGTTTTGATCCTTGATTAATATTCGCTTCGCAATCGCAATTAAAAATAGTTTATTCTATTGTTTATTTTAATCTATTTTTTTATTATGATGATGTCGATTTTATTAATATTTACTGTTAAGCTGAATGCCAAATGAAGAAACGAAATTTCTTCTATAACATCTTCTTTATTGTGATATTATTGTGATGCATGAATAATGAATTCGTGATTTATATCAGATCTGAAATATTCAAATCGGAAAGAGAAAAGTCACTTTATGAAAAACGATTCAGTATTCCCCGTGATATGAATGTCTTCTAATCGTTTACCAAGGAGACACTCGATCGAATATGAAAGGAATATGAAATTGGATAAATAAATCTGATCATGTAATATATAATTATATATAATTATATATAATTACCGAATGTATTAATTGATTAGTAATCAATCAGATTAGATCTCAATCCTGCGTAGAGGGATGGGTTATCGAAATTTTTTGATAGTTGAATAAAATTTTGCACGAGCATGCAGAGAAGTGAAATCAATTATTCGTATCTCAATTACTTACTCTGGCTAATTACAAAAAATGCGTCTCAAGTTGTCCACGCGATTGAACCGACGAGTTACAGAACGTCACTGTTCGCATACAGACTACGACTACGGCCGTGGCTGGCTATAAAACTTCTTCCAACCGACCAACACGAATTTTCCACCACTATATATTCGCAGCGCTGACTGGCGCGACCAACTGGTTGTATCTCGGTTGTGCCAGAAGCAGCAAATACTTGTCTATAGTTGCTTTATGAATGTAGCAAGAGTAGAGACTACTAGAACCGCGTCATCTCTAGGCAGGTGGGTGGTCGGTTGGTCCGCGTTTGCACTTCCGCCAATGCATCACCATGCACGTATAGCTCAGAAAATTATAGCGATCGTGGCATGCACCGTGCCGGAGAAACCGAGATCGTGACAGTATTTCAGAATATCTTCTTCTCGAGTGTCCCGTATGTTATATTGTTATATTAGCTGAATTGTCGGATTTTCGTGGCGATTCGCTCGTGAGAGTCCTCTTCCGCGAGCGATGCGATCACGTTACTTTTACTCTTTTTTACTTTCTCTTTCTCCATCTGCCTTTCTTTCTCTTACTCCTCGCATATTACGATAGATTATGTTGCATAGATAAAAACGAAAGTCAAGAGTCACTTCTCGGCGATAAGGCATACTCTGATTGATAAGGCATGCTCCTGCAGTTTCAGATAAACAGCTGAATTTTATATCGTTTGTCACGTTCAGATCTGTCTTGCTTATTAATGCGACTCCTCTCATAGATCGCCGAATGATTGAATGATTATTGACGTTATATGACGTTATTGTACAACAACAATTGATAATACTTTGTTACATTTAGAAAACGGAAATCCAGGGACACTTCTTCGGACTGAGTATTGAATAAGAGATTTTTAAATTAAAACAGTCGCATTTGGCAATTATGCATAGGGAAATATTTCAGTATCGGAGTCTAGAAACTGCTCTATCGATATCGTACGTAGCCAAGAACCTTTCGTAATAACTTAAGCCTTAATGGCATGGGTATCTCGAACAGATGATTATTTTACTTTTACTGATCAGTTTATCAGTTTAATTGAACTAAATATTTGTGATCACTGCACGTGATAATACGAGTTTCTTAACTTACATCTTATCAAGGTCTTATTTCAAGTCACCGCAGATTTCATCAAAACGATTTTTCTTCATTTAGATAACGAATACGAGATACTGATATTATTCTAGTTCTATGCGCTTTTTATATATGAGACACATACTATTATCTGATTAGAGCATTACGAACACGAATGTCATAAAAGCATTATATAATAATTAATTATCAGAAGATTAATCAGAAAAAACTGTTTAAATGGAAAAAAAACCAAGCAGATAAAATCTCGTATAATAATTGAAGTTTCTGCAGTACCTTCATCATCGGATACTTGTATTCGAAGAAACTTTTAACGTGGACTTTTCGATTTGAGCACATGCACTTTCGAACGTTAACCGTATCCTTCCTTCAAATGTAACTGCAGATTCACGCGATTCTTTTCACAACTTGTTCACCAACGAAACCAATGAAGCTTTCGGCGATACATTACGTAATCCCACTTTCGTTCTGCCAGTGTTCTCGAACGAGATGCATTTGCAGGTATACTTTATAGCAAGTATGCCATAACAATTGCCAATGATTTAAAAGCAATGATTTGTAAATCTCATCGAATTTTTCATCTAATATTCTATATATATTTATAGCCGATTCGGCTATATCTGCTAATAGTGTTATATCTCTCATTTTCTAAATGACTTTGTTAACGAAGATCAATTATATAAAGAAATTATAAGGAAAAATATATACATATAATGAAGAAATAAAATGCATCATATATATATATATATTATTAATTTATTTCTATATAATATTAACTTATAACTTGAAAAGTCTTGTATCAGATTATTATAAAACGCAATAAATTTTGAAAACTAAATGAGAAATAATAAAGCAGTATTACTTCAGATGGAGTAAAATATTAAAAAATGAATTGAAGCATTGAATAAATTTTAGGAAATAAACGGAACTTCACATTCATCGTGCGTGTTTAGTTTTCCAATGTAGTGTTTAAAATCAGTTTAAAATATTCCTATTTTAAAACTTTTTTTTACTTTTTCATTAATAATAAGAAAGGAGACGTAATTCTGCATTTGCTATTTCATAATTATTCTACTATTTCAATTTGCGATTGTCCGCATAACTAAGCTTTTTCTATTTCCAATTGAAAAAGAAGATAATTTATAATTGCCATTCTAAAACTAGAGATCAAAAGATAATGTAAAAATTTAAACCATTGCCGACTACTTTGACTTGATCGCGTGAATTTTAATCTTATTTTATAAATTATATTTTTATAAAAAGAAAAAAATATATATATATTTAATAAGGTAAATATTAATAGAGATTAAATTATCGAATATCTTTATATTTACTCTTTTATACATGGTACATCAAACGTCGAATTCATTGGAACAGTACTCCAATTTATTGATTTTCTTCGGCTGTAATTTCTATGGATCGATAGCTACGCATGATACATGCAATACATATACATGCAAATCTTCGTACAGAATTTCCGACGATATATCCTTTTTAAACCCATATGCTTTAATTTCTCAGAGGATGATATTATGGCCGATAGACGGAATGATAAAGGAACGATGTTGTGCGCAATAATATTAAAAAGTAATATTTCTTTATTTAGTGCAAGTGCAACTAATGAGATAAAGCACGATTAATACAAGACCGATCGAAATACAAGAGTTCTTTTTTCTTTAATTTCATCGAAGCATATCTCGTAAAATTAAATCTCAGGTAAGGTCGTGTGATTTCCGTGTTTGCGAGAACGCGCTAACAATCATCAGCAATTTGCAAGAATTTGCACATATTACATCATTCTATCTGCTTCCCGCTTGAAATTGTGCAATCAATCAAAATTATGGTAATGTTATGCCATATTTTATGCCATATTCATTTGACACTTTAATTCCGTTATTAATCTTCAGAAATACATCATGTGCATATTTCATTCACAGCATATGGATCTCGTGAATTTAATATACGAATCTCTTTAATATGAAAAATATATTGAGAAACGTGTCATTTAAGAGTTGCTATAATATTGGCTTGACATTGAGTTCGTATTATTTGAGATTTATTTAAAACTTGTATCGTAGGCATTAGTGTATTACTGTATTGTGAAGGGCGCAGATTTCGTAGCGAGATGTATGCGTTGACGTCCGATCAATTTGCGCTTTACATAAAAGTTGTAAAAGAAGAAAGTCAGTTATAGATCTGTTGTTAACCCGCGGTCTACGTAATACGTATCAATCGAACTACAGTCCATTGACCGTTCCAATGGTCATTTCTATGAATAGTGGAATCAATATAGGGTTCACGAACCCTCGCAAGCAGCAAAAATAAAGACATAAGAGAAGATTGTTTAATGTTTTGAAGGTGAGAGGTTAATATTTCAGCAGCGAAATGAAAGAAACATGAAAAAAAAAGACTCATAATTCATGATTTTAAATTGATTTATTGATCTCAGCTCTAAATCGCGCAATGGATATCTATAATTTTATAAATAACGAGATTGATATATTTATTGCTATATATATGATGCATGATGCATGATGCATGATGCATGATGCTTATTTTTAAATTAATTCTGGTCTCTTAATGTAATGCATATATACATACGAAATGTATGTATATTTATACATATTATACATATATAGGAATTGGAAAATAGACTGTTAATAGAAATTTTCTTTAAATAGAACTATTTAAAATAAAAATTAAAAAAATTGAATTATACATTAAATTGGATATATATATATACATTGTCAAGAAGTACTCGTTGGTCGAGCACACCGGTTGGAGACCGCCTTACTAAGTATTACCGTGGATACTCGGATGTGGATATTGAGGAAAAATTGAATACCTGACGATGAGCTTTTATCCCTTTTATTGTTGTAAACGATACAAGCGATACTGTTGCGTTTATATAAGTGCGTTTATTACGCGAGATGCTCGACGCAAGAATTAAGTTCAATTAGTACTGAAGACTAAAATCGAACTGCCTTGCAGAGCGAGGTCACATTTATTTATATGTTACTGTTGGCCTATGTTTTGTTGAAAACAAAAGAAGCTGCGATGTATCATCATTGCTAAGATATCGATGGTTTTGTCCGCTTATGCGATACCATATTTGGCGCTCTCTTCCCTGAGTCATTTAATGCCGGGTTGAAAGATAAGCCATTTTATCGCATGTCTAATGATTTCGACTTGAAAGTAGCGCGACTGAAGGTGATGCCAAAGTCCGACCAACATCATATACATATATATACAATATGTACAATTGCAAAAATAATAATATTACGATTCTTTTATATTTATAATACTTATTATAAGATCCTTTTGCACTGACGTGACTTATTAATACGACAAATTAACATTTAAAACAATATAATTACAAAAAACCATAAACTAGTTAATAAAATGTAAAAATAAGGTAATAAATAACAAAGTAATTATAATAAATAAATAAATATATATATATATTGTATTTTATTATATAGATACAAGTTTTTTAAAAATATAAAATATTTTGATTTTTTATGAAAACTTAATTAATTATTAACTTTCTATGTTATGACAAGATAGTAATCGGTTTATTAATACAGTTAGACGGTTAGATTCTTTAATGAAATATATAGATAAATCAATTATTTTTGAAAATGAATAATGGAAGTACTACAGAAAAGAGTCTTGGAAACCAAACCTTACAACGAGGCCCATTAGCTCAGTTGGTTAGAGCGTCGTGCTAATAACGCGAAGGTCGCGGGTTCGATCCCCTCATGGGCCATTATTTTTTTTCTTTTCATTTAGTGTATATATATTATGTGTAATACTGCAAGTAATTATTGAGAATAAATCTAAAACAATTAGTAAAATCCTAACGATCAGAGCAGCATCTATAAATATTGTAAGAACGAGGTTTGACCTTGTGAGCCTTCTCTGCTTTTTATCACAATATAATTAATTTAAAAGGAATAAAATAAAAAAGATATCCAATAAAAAATCCAAAAATACCGAGATGACTACAAGCGGCCAGGATTCGAATTCATTACGGGCCAATCTTGTTTTCCGAGATAAGTTTATCAATGTCACAATATTTTCGTAAATAAATGAGTTACATTGAAAATGCTACGTTAGAATATAAATATATTAAAATATAAATATAATAAAATAAAATATAAATATAAATTTGTATTAAAATATAAATATAAAATATAAATTTGTGAAGGCAAACTGGTAGCATTCTGCTGTTGATTGCAAAGAGGCAAGAAAGTTGATTTTATTATAGGCCGATTTTTCCTTTTGTAATTATATAGATTAAATAATTATTACTTATTAATTATTTATGAATAATGGATTCCTCCTTAAAAGAATTTTGGAAGAATACTCTTACACGAGGCCCATTAGCTCAGTTGGTTAGAGCGTCGTGCTAATAACGCGAAGGTCGCGGGTTCGATCCCCTCATGGGCCATGTTCTTTTTTATTCGTGATGCACTATAGCATTATTTTTACTTAGTATCTAGTTACTTAGGATTATATATATAATTTTCAAATCTTGTAATTTACAATATGGTAACACAATAGTTGCAAGAAATTATATCCTTAATCATTTTACACTATGTTTTGAGATTTGATATTAATTAAAAATACCTAAATAATGGGGATAAAATTATACAATGACACAATGAACTCTTTCTTTCCCATATTTACTTTTATTAAATCCAATTAAAAATTAATTTCTTTTTTTCCTAAATATTTCGTAATATCTCATTATTACTACTCTTCTACATTAATCAAATATAAAGTTATATTGTGAAATCGGCATAAAGTTTTGTATCATCAGTTGTATGCATTCTGTTGGTTGATTAGGGAAAGGAAAGAAAGGATTAAAAAGTATTACTGAAAGTAGAACAAGGCTGATCGTTTATCTCAACTTGTTCTTTGAAATATCACAATCCTCATTAAGTATTATACAATCTAAATCACAAGCAATATTTTACATTATACTTATGTTAAATTAGAAATAATTTTGGATATAAAAACAAGACTCATATGTAGATCGGATTAAGAATCCATTATTATTATGAAATATATAAAATACCCAAATTCCGAAATAAATCCAAAATAAAAGCAACGTGAAAGAAGGTTATTTTTCGATATGTATCACTGTAGTATCACAATGCTTTAAACACGCCCTCTAAAATGGCATGCACCAAACGCCAGCATGAATCTAGAAATATCACTGAAATTCATAAACACTGTTGGTAATGCAGATCAAGCGGATAGATCAAGCGAAGGTTCTCAGCTCGCCGACGCTCTTCACGCTTGCAACATGTACCGCAGTCGTTGGGGGCGGGAAGGTGATACCCGGGTAGCCACCTGTCGCGCGCAGGCGCAAGCCGTGCTTCACGCAGGACACCTCGCCGCCCGCCAGCCAGTGCGAATCAAAATGGCGAGTGTGAGGACAGTACGCGACGGCTGGCAGCGCGTTTCGCCCGTGTCCGTGATCTTCTGAACGGGACGCACGCAATAATGTGATCCACGTGATACACGTCGGCATTTGCGGCGACTGTACAACCGAGAATCAACAGACGTCGCGCGTCTCGTGGCACGTTTTCTCGACGGTTGCGTTATCACGCAGCGCCTCCAGCCACTAGCGCGATCGGACACCCTCCCATCGCGATCTGATCAACGGGGTGACATCGGTACGCGAAGTTTCCCGGAGTTAATCCAGTGAGTATCCAATGAACGCCCGCGTGCTGACACGTCGCGTGTCGCGGAGCGCGTTTACATGGCGCATCAACGAGTTTCGCGTACGCGATGGCGTACGCGGCGTCCGTTCGCTGTCAACATGACATGCCGACGTAAATACTATCATATGCTTATCGCGCTTATGCATACACGATCGGGAAACAGCAGTTTCGCGCTACTTGCCGATATCTTATATAAAGTAGATGGGCGCGTTTGCGCGTGTGCCGCAGACCGAAAATTAGGCGCCTATTCCGTCTAGACGGTTCTTATCTTCATACTGATAACATCGACGTGAGTTATTAAGGGGGGGAAAAAAAAAAAGAAAAGAAAGAAAAAGACACAAAAGAGGAAGCGATCGTTTAGGCTTCAGATCCGTTCTTATCTCGCGTAAAGGTAGGAAAATGTATAATAAATATCCCTTCCTCAAATATCTCGGACAAAAGAGAGATAAGACAGGTAAGTAGATAGAAGCAAAATAAAAATCGACCTTTAAGTTCAATAACATCGTCGCATCGTATTCGACATAAGATTAGAAGAAGTAACAATAATGACATGATAATGATCAATGTAGTCTTCGTATCAGTCTTCATCGCAAAGCTGTAGCGCGAAGCTAATTACGATATCTTTTGATCATCATAAAGCAGCAGTACATTAAGTTACAGAAAGAAAGATTTGCGTATATATCGAGTTGCGATAATAGCTTTAGTTTCTCCGTGGGATTCTCAGTTTCGATGAATTTGCTGAATTTGAAATTCAGGCGCCGGATTCGCCTTTCAGGTTTGACATCTCTGGAGATTACGTTGTTATCGATGTACCGTTGTTGGCGGATGTGTACGGTCATTAAAAAAGACTATCGAATACCCCAAGAACATGTGTACTCGGACTTATGCACTCGCATCGCGCCGCCAGATATTCGAGGATGAATCCGCAAAACAATGCCGCACGTGTATTTCCATCGCACTTCCGCAATCCATATTTATCTGCTTATATCTTTGATATCGACAACTAGGTGGTAATCTTGAGCGTTTATCGTTTCTATTTATGGCGTGTTTGCAAAATGACGTCTTTTAAGCATGTTTGTTCATTCGATGGCTATGTGAGCAACATTGTTTGTTCGTTATTTCAACGCGATGTTAACCGCGTGGAATGTCATTTGATGATTAATATAATGTCGCGCCTTGAAAAGCGACCTTGATTAATCGATAATATGGAACCGTATGGAGAACCTTCATGTAAAATATCGCGATGCATTGCGGAAACGAGTCCTCGCTCGACGCGCGATTACTATAATTCGACGTGTCCGTGAGATATTCTGCCATTACGTGGATGAGGACGTAATTTACGACGACGGATATTTGTATCGAGGATAGAAATTTATTTCGCGTTGTTTAAAAAAAGATATTGGGCTGCCAGTGAGCTCGCATTTGAAAATTTATTTCGTTTGTTTTTAATCATCATTTCAATTACGATGGAATCTCCGTTCGGATCGTACGATCGTATGAACAGAGCATAATGTAGGGACTATTAACGAGGATGAACGCTTCAGGAGTTCCATGTAAGCGCCGATATGTTTAAATCCTCGATTACGAATCGCAAACGTAGATCTGGGTTATGTTCATGCAAACCCATGAAGATACTCAAGGACATCTCGCAAAAGAGAACGTGTCCTCGGAAACTAGGACATGCATCCGTTTTAATTCTTGCTTAAATATTATGACGGTTATTCCAGAATAATTAAGCGCCATTCTCAACGACAGATTTTCAACGCGTATCTAAATCGCTCATAAGACTTTACAGACATCTGATATGTGAAGCATGTTTTTGGATTTTTGGATATTTGGATACGTTATTAATAACAAAGAATTTTCATGTAATATAGGATAACAGTAAAAGCGAATTAAAAAGAAATATCCAGAAATAGCCATTTTATTTTTCCCGGGGAGCTATTCAGAACCATGAGATTTATCGTTAATAGGATCTCTTTTCTTCTTCGTTGCGTTATTTACAATTGATATGTAAAAGTACGGAAAATATTTTAAATAGCAATGCTCAATTAAATTAAACGGATCTCGCAATTTATGAGGAATTTTAAATAACTAGCAGTGAAAGCGGGGTAACGAATAACGCATCTGACTAACGCGGATCGGGAGATTCCAGGTTCGAATCGCTATCTCCAAATTTTTGAATTTCATTTTTATGACTCATTGTACCTTGGCGGATCGGATATTGTTTGTTCTCGTCATGATTACCCAACCTAACCGGTTATACGCTCGGATCGACCAGCGTCTCTGCGGATGTATAGTGTAGCACTGATCAGTGTAACGCATAGTGTAACGCATTCAGGCCTCGACGTGCGACCAAGAAAATATTTTTATTGCCAATTGCAGTCGGCACGATCAATCGCGTGATCGACACGATCACGATGCTCGTAATTAAGATGGCAATTAACGGCTGCGCGGTTTCGGCCATCCGTTATCGAAGCCCATCGAGATTGTAGATTATGGTATCACACCATAATTCTTTTCATCAATGTGTTCACACGAACACAGATACAGCAAATGGCCATAAAAATGTCATAAAAATGTCCTTTTCTCCTTTTTGCGATGGCGCGACGAATTTATCGGGGGCTTCTCGAGCGAGCAATTACGCGCTCTTAAGCTTCAGGAATGATGCCGCGCGAAAGGTGTGCATGCTGCTTCGCGGTAGTTACGATGGCGAACCCTGATGAATCCGCTGAGATTCGTCCGGACTCTCCGAAACTGATCCGCGAAATTTCGTTGCACGTAACATATATGCGCTCGGTGCACATGATGGAGAATTAAACGTAATTTGATCGCGGATTCGATGGGATGTAACTCTCTCGAGGATTTTCATTCATCGGAACCGCCCGCACACTTATCTAAATTAAACGCAACCAATGAGTAACCGAATTTTTCGCGGCGATGCGAGGGATTCTTCGGAATGTCCAAATCGTATTCCTGATGCGCGTGTCCGCTTTTTTTTTCGCTCTCCTCGAGCGCATCTCGAACGTGCATGCACCGATGGCGAATGGGCGAAGGAGGTTGACTATTTCGAGATGAGTTCCTCCTCTCGCCTCCGCATTTCGCGCTTCGATGATTCGCGAAGAGAGAGAGAGAGAGAGAGAGAGAGAGAGAGAGAGAGAGAGAGAGAGAGAGAGAAGGGAGGAGGCGAAGGGAGCGTAATGTTCGCTGTTCGTGAAACTGAACGTCAGCTGTTCAAAGTCGCATCAATCCTTAGCACGCATACTGAATCTCTCTCTTGCTCTCTCTCTTTCTCTCTCTAGCGTGCGTGTGTGCATGTGTGCATTTGGATATCGTTGATCACTCGCAGGAGCGGTGGAAGGCGGACGTAGCTGACGAAAGTTCAATGATTTTTGCGGATCGTTGGTCTGTCGCGCCGGTAAAATCATGAATCGATCCGTGTGCGATGTAGATAGAACAGGATTTGATAAGACTTTGCCTTATCGGCTCTCTAACGTCTGATTTAATCTGACTTCCGTAATCGACGTCGAGAACAATTTTAGACTTGTTCGCCGCTTTATATCCGCGTGTACTTTCGCCGGTTCGAATGCTACAAGTCTCATTGTACGTTATTGGCCAACGCGCGCTTTCTCGGATTGTATCTACGAGTAACGTAGATTGAATTAATGCGTATTAAATGATATACAATATTTTCAGTGAGCAGTGAGAAGCGCGTCAACAGCATTTTCATCCCGGCTATTTATAAAGTCTGCGCCTGTTAAAAAATTATCACGCGCTAATTACGATGCATGCATACGTATCGTTCTCGTTTTTACGAGGTCGCAAATGAGAGAGACATTTCATCATTCGTGTGGCAAGATGGAAATTTTGAATTCTGATGATGAGTGAATTGGTTACAACCGATCGTTGCTGTATTCTCCGAGAGATGCTATTAGCCCAATCGCGGAATCGTACAACAACTACTCGTTTCAGTCGTTCTTCTATCATTGCTCGCGGTCTCTCTCTCTCTCTCGCTCTCTCTCTCTTTCTCTTTCTCGGATTTCCGGCGGGTTCGCAAATTTCCGCACGGGAAGCCTCCATTTCCTCCGCTCGTCGTGCGAACGACCGAAACGAATCCGAGATTCGCAGCTTACTTTCGTGATATCCGCCGATTCGCGAAGGATGGACCGCGCTGTTCGGAATGCACGTTCGAACGTCGAAGAGCTCATTGTGTCTTCCATGGTGGATCGCTCTCGAGGAAACTTAGTTAAGTGAAAGGGACCTCCTTCCCGTACCCGTTTTGAGCTTACACGAGCGTGAAATCGTCCCGTTAACACGCCGTGAATCTCTGCAAAGCGAAAGTCAACGGCGAGGGAAGCCGGCAGGATCCTCGCTGCTATTCGGACGCTTGTCACGTACAGCGGACATAAAAGATGTACGACAGTGTCGTTGGTCCAATGTCGTTCAGAATGGACGAGTGTTTCCCCCGATGGAGACACAGACACCTCTCGATTGCCGGACGATCCTGGCCGTGATGTCATAAAATCCGCCAGGATATTTATCGGACTCCCATTAAATGAGATTGACTCACCTGTGCGCGACGCTCGAGCGTCCCGCAATCTTCTGCGCAAGCACTTGAAGCCTGACAATGTTATCTGTTTCCTCAGCGAACTGCGGCGTTGTTATCGCGCGCGTTTAAAGGGGAAGGAAATTCCCCATCGGCTTTCGGTTATCTCGGCTTTTCTTTGTACGTGTTGCCAGCACGCCACGAAACAATCCGAGCATTCTCTTTCTCATAGCACTTGTGCTCCGTTATCGTTACGAAATATCAACGCGCGCGCGTGCACACAGACGGGAAGGCTTTACTTGGCCGCATAATTCACCATTGTACGCTGTACCGTGTTACAGCACGGGAGATGCATCAGCGATTTTCGCCGACGATGTGAGCAGGCGCGCGTGCGCGCCTGCGTGCGTGCATGCGTGCGTGCGTAGTATAGGTCGCTGTTGTTGTTGATTAAAAGATATCCATCACGGGCTTCATGTCGCGCGTGACCTACAGGCGCAAATAGTAATCCTGTTAGCCGGACGAGCACGTCGAGCATTTATGACCAAGCCGATTTTCAGGCTGAGGCGTGTTCAGCTGCGCACGCATCGGCGTGCGGAATCGCATCCTGCATAGCGCAGTTTGTCTGTTTCTTTTTCTTTTTCCTTTTTTCTTTTTTTTTTCTTTCCCTTCCTTTTTCTCTGTATCGGACCGCTGCCGTGTCTTTTCATCGTGCTTGATGAGGAGTGTGCTGGACGATCTAAGATATATCAGGCACGCCGTTTCGCGGAGAACTCTTCTTCTTCTTATAAGACCATGTCTTGTATTTTATGCAGCGTGATATTTTATGCCTGTGATGTTGATGTCCAACTTTTGCATCAACGTTTTGGAGGCCGCCCAGTGGTGGTCTGAGGATGTTTGGTTTTCCGTCTTTTGCGATCTTGCAAGGGATTCTGATCTGTCTTATGACGTCTTGGATCTCGCAGATGTTGCGAAGACGTCTTGGTTGCGAATTCCATTCTGTGATGCATCGTTTCCGTTGTTCCTAGTAGGCGTTCAGTGATGCTTGTTTCCGCTGTTGTTGTTTCAATGGTGTAAATCGTTCTAGGTTTCACGCAAGTTTTATCGTTATTTTGCTCCTTACTCGAGCTCATGTACTCGTAGAGAACTCTCGTGTACTCTTCTGCCTCTCGCGTTCGATGATTTCATCTCTCCGCGGGCATCGGGTGTTCGTTGCCGGATTCCCTGCGATGTGTGCCATCTGCTAATTGCGGACTTGACGAAGTCGAATTGAACACGCGAGACGTGACCTCGTTGTCACGAAGAATTATCCGCGGAAACGTGCGACGCGGCCTGCGCCGCGGAGCTTCGTTGATCGCGAAGGTCGACACTTTGCATGTGCTTAAATGAACTTTGCCCTCCTTTGCCGATCTCCGGAACGATGCAGTTTTTCCCGTTTACGTATCGGTTTCTTCAATTTATCCCGATCCGACAAAGAATGAGCGCAACAAGCACGGTAAGATATACGATCTGAGAACTCGACAAGAAAGAAACGTTTCGGGCAAAAGGCGCTTGTCAATCGAAAGGTCTCAGGTTTACAACGTGGAGAACCTTCGATGTCAGGACGCGTTTTCTTGACCTGCCTTGCCTTGCCATCTGTTGCGATCCGTTTTTAAACGTGCGAATATCAGACAAAATGGATGATCTTGAAACCGATCAGGCTCATTGTGCGCAAGAGGAGCGCTGTGAACAAGCGAGCGTGATACGTTCACCAACGCAGACCGCTTAATTTGACTGCTATCGACTTTGCCGGCGCATCCACCTCGCGTATCTATAATTAGATCATATCGTACTTATAATAAACGGCTACGAAAGCGAATCTGTACTTTCGCTAGTTTTGCAAGAACGCATGCGTGACTGGCGTGGCCGCAGCAACGGGAGAGCGAGAACTCTTTCGCTCTCTCGCGTATACAACAATATACGTGAATTGAAACTTATTATCCGCGCGTGAAGATAGAAATCCGCGAAACGGCCGAATTGTATGTCGTTCTTTGCAGTTTCACCGCCGCCGCTGGTGAACACTTCCTTCGGAGCGCGCGCATGCGTGCCGCGCTGCGAGATAATGGTGAGTTAATAAATTGACGCGTCAGTTAATATCAGTTAACCGGTCGGTTAACAGCAATAATGACGATCTCTCGTTGCGCACCCCTGGAATATTATCGCGCCGTTGCACGGTAGATCCCTCGAAAAACGTTCACGCGTTCCTCCGTGCAGCTTGTTATGTGCGACCTTGCACAACGTTCCTTGGCTGGAAGAGGCTCCTCGATTGGCGAAGGCTTGTTTATTCAGGAAGCATCAAACGCAGCTTTTTTAAATTTTATCTGGAATGTTTCGCGCTCCAGTTAAGGAGGGAAAAAGCCGTCGAAGCCGCTGAAATGATTCGCTGTGCTCTTGATGAGGGCGCGGTGACTTGTGCGACTTGCGGAAATTGGCGATATAAGAGATTTCGCGAAGGTGAGCTTAAGAAGACCGAGGAACTGCAGCGTGAAAATTCAGCTCGGGAACAAAAAGGGAACTCGCTGCGCGACTGGGAATTGTACGGCAAGTCTCGTACTTTTACAAGTAAATTTTGGACTTTACGGCAAGAAAGCAAGAAATTAATTTGTATGATTTATACTAATATCCGGCCAAGTCTTTATCTCTGGTTACCCGCGCGACAGTCTGACGATTATCGTCGAATATATCGTTCGACTTTATAATATTAAATATATTAATATCAATATTAAATATATATACTTGTTTTTCGCATATTGACGCAGTTTATACACAGGCGATGTTTCCACGATAAAATATTCGCGGAATGAATTGCTATCGCGATTACGTTTCACACTCGCCGAGCAACGAGATAGCGGTACGCGTGTCGTTTTATCGCTCGTTATCGTATCTGTCAAGTGTCCATCTGTTCTTGGTAGCACTCACTCGTTGCACATGACGCGACCGATGTTGCACCTTGGAAGCTCCTAATTACATTTACGAGCGATTAAAATCGTCCTCGGTGTAGCTGAATTGGGCTAAATTGACGAGACGAGTGAGCCTGTTGGCGCGAAATTAAGTGGAATTATCCGATCGGAGCGACATCAAAATCGATACGAAAGTGTCGTAAAGCGTCAAAGGGAATGGCGCGTTGTTATGCTTAGCTAGCCCATTTTGCACTCAGTGCCAATTAGGCTGGTGTAATTAACTGTGTAATATTCTGTAAAACGGATCGTGTGCTCGATGTTCTGTGCCAATTCATAAGCCGTGCGCTTAGATTAGATTAGATCAGATGGCGATTTACTGCCGGCAAATTGCTACCCAGGATCGAATTATCGCTGAACTGCGATGAGACTCGATCGTCGATGCAATTCGCATCGTCATCGAAAGCTACGAGATAAAATCGGCGATTTTAAAATCATGCCGGACGATCAGGCTCCAGAGTCCAGTTTTGCGGGACCGAACGTGATCGTCATCGGATAAACTCTCCCGCACTTTCGATCGTTAATAAATATCTCTTTACTTTCACGGCTCGAGCCTAATCCAATAAAAATATCCAATGGAAAAGGACTGTTTCCCACAAAATCCAAATCCGCGATTCTAGATTCTAGATTCGTGCCGGCATCACGATTCACACACACACACAGAGAGAGAGAGAGAGAGAGAGAGAGAGAGAGAGAGAGAGAGAAAGATCCTTTCGGTCGAGATCGGATTATCGTTGCGAACCGAGTTTACAAACGTTGTCGACGTGTAAGATCTAAAAGAAAGAAGCAACGATTGATCGAATGCGCGCATATCTGCGAGACATACAGCCGTTCCGATGAATGCCTAGAGAAATAATCAAGAGCAGATCGAAAGCGCGTCTATATCGATCGCGGCGCCTAACGGGAATAATGTGGCTCGAGGTGAAAGTGTCAATCAAGAAAGCGGTGGGGCAACGAGAGTCGCCGACGCAGTCGATGAATTTACAAAGCTATTTCTGCTCGTTTCGACGAACAGTAGAAAAAAAAGAAGCACGGGAACCGACAGCGGAACGATGCTGCACTCCGCGCGCAGCGATGGAACGCGCGCGGAAGACAATGGGAGCCGAGAATACATTTCGCGGCAAGTGAAACTATTATACGGAGAATAGGTCAGATCGTCTGAAAATCTGGTACGATGGAAAGCTGCACGGCATCGGAAAAGATTCCCATCGCGGCGATAGCTTCTGCTAGATCCAAACCTCGGAGAGGTCAGTCGTCACGAAACGTTGATTACAGTTGCGTATTACAATGTCGGGGTGCAGAGGTAGTCGTTTGGTCACGCTTCTGATTCAGTAATGCCTGCTGTAATTATATCTCGATCGATGATAATCTGCTACTCCTTCCGGCTGGCCAAGAAAAATCCAGATTTAATCGTCAACCTCGCGGAATCGTCTCTTTCACGAGTAAGTCTCTCCTTCTCGATGCCGTGAACTGAACTCTGCCTGCTTATTCTAGCTTCGTTCGTTCGTCATCGACGAACCTGTTTCCAGAAAGGTGTCTTCTACGAGTGGCATGCTCGGGCGCGTGGAAGCGCGAAGATCGACATTACACGAAATTTAATCGCATTTAATTCTCCTTTGACCCCTCGTTGGCTAAACGGCTCCCCGTCACGGCTGGAGAACATGCGGAAATGAACGCGCGCGCGTGCCTCCTCCTGGAAATGTCGTTCACCGTTATCCCTTACGAGGGACTCGAAGCAAGTTTTGATACGCTTCCAAGACCTTAAATTGCGCCACTTTGACTTACCTAATGACCGACGTTCTCATATGCGGTACACTTTTGCGTACGATTAATTGGGCAGAAAGACGATCTCGCATTATGCGCGCTCCACAATCGCGATCGTGTACCGAGAATGGTGAAACTACTCCGTAGGAAATTAGATTGCGATCGGGATGTATTCGCGCGTATGCGCGCGCATGTGTGTGTGTGTGTGTGTGTGTGTGTGTGTGTGTGTGTGTGTGTGTGTGTGTGTGTGAAAGTTCATATCGTGAATATAATATCGAAGGCGATCAAGCTGCACAGCCGCTTGCTGTTACTCGAATTCCATCGAAAAGACTGACGTTTCCTCAGCGGCTTAGAGTTTCGTTCTCTCCGCGTCGTCGCGCGGTTATTCTCGCCTTGATTGAGTGCCGATTAAATCGTTAAATTTTTCGTCCTCCGTCCTAAATCGTCTCGAAGCAATCCGAGCAATGCTTGGGATCGCGTTGCGCACGCGCAATCCCGCGTTTATTACCCGTTCTTAATTTTTATTTTACTATTAACCGTATGTTTTATACGTATTTCTCTTTCGCTGGCGGTTTATGCACACCGAGCCCTTCCCGATTCTCCCTTCTCGGGCGATTCTGTGGCGGTCTTTCTCAGATATCGTTATGGGGGGGATTAAGGGAGAGTAAAGGGTGGAGGGAAGAGCGCCAAGGGGTATCCGAGATTAATGTTTCACGGCGTTTTACGCTCGCTCCGTGCGCGTTATCGTCTCCTATCTCGCGCTGTAATGCTAACCGTTATTTTTTATGTGCTTTATGTATTATGTACATTGCGAGCGTGTTGTAACTGATCTGCCACGTGTCGTGTGTAAAACGCGGTATCCTTTATCGCTTCGGCGATGCATACCGACGGAGAAACGAATCGCGATAAAATGTCTCGCGCCGCAGCTGCAGCGGACATTCTGCGACTGCTTTACATTCTACGGAAGAAAAAAAAAACGCACGCACGCACGCCCGCACGCACGCACGCATGAACGCGGGGAGCGAAAAGATTTTTCGGGCGGGACCCGATGTATATTCAGCGGTCGGTTCGGAAAAGAGCAGAGATTTCAACAAAGAGCATTTCCGCTTTTCACACACGCGCGCATACACACACGCGCGCGCGCGCGCGCACAAAAGGAGAGAAAACATTGACGAAATTTCATATACAACGAACGAAACATTGAATGAATAAAAGTCCGCGTTTCGATGGATGCAAGAGGCCCCGGCTTGCTTGGAAGAAGAGAGAACGAAATGACTATACAAGAGATTGTATAATAAAGCGTGGTAGTTTCCACAAAAGTGAGGGGGGGGGGGAAAGAGGAAGAGGAGTACGTTTCGACGGATTTACGGGCGATGTTCGTGAATGGATGATGCGAGTGGCTAAATTAATTAATTAATTTCGTTGCCGTGCGACTGCGACAGAGATAGCAGCGTTAGGTAACGCGCTAATTATCTGGAATCGTATCCAGCAGGCGTACCGACCTGTTTTTCAAGAATTCTTAAATCTGCTTAACCTTGAGCGACGTCGAAAGGTGTATCAAGTTCAACAAAACGGGTTTTCCCCATTCGATTCTTATTGCGGACATCGCGCAACGATCGGCAAGAAAATATGCATTCGTAGCGTCGCGCTCGAACGATTCCGTCACGCACTTCTATCCTTTTTTTTTTCTTTTTTTTTTTTCCTTTTTCCCCTCTTCTCCTTCTTGTTGGGCGGACCCACGTCAGGTCTGAAAATCGAAAGCGCGACACGCTCGAACGGCGAAGCTGAGCGTCATTTTTTGCGCCGTCTTTCAGAGACCGATTCTTTCAGCAGAGAACTTGAAACCGATCGCGCCTCCTCGCCTGAGCGCGTCTCGCGTGCTTTGCGGGGTCAACGGTTTACGCGAATCGTCGCGAACAGCGCGCCGGGACTCGACTGCGTGACCGTGATGCTGTAATTCGACGCGGTGCGACACGGGCGATAAATCGCATTGCAGCCCGGCGAGATGAACGAGACGAGAGGATGACAAGGCGGATCGAGGACGCCCGGCCTTTCAGACCGGAACGCCGCGGGACGGCGGGGAAGAGGATGGATGAGGGGCGGGGGGRGGGGRGGGGGGAGGGCGATACGAAAAGAGGCGGAAATCAGGAATTGTGAAAGCCGCGCGGTTAATTTGCATATTAATTTACCGCGCGTTCGCCCGTGCAAGTTCGGCGAACTCGGAGATGCGGCGCGGTTGTTGAACCCCGCACGGGCTCCGCACGTTGGCCGTTCGCGCGAAATCGCGAAACGGCCGGTTTTTCTTTCTTTGTTTTTTTCCCCTTTTCCTTTTTCTTCCCTTTTCTCTTTCCCGTCCAGGGGATTTCCCGAGGAGGAACGCAACGGGAACGAATTCATTAGATCAATTGCCTGTTTGGTCTGAAAACCAAGTGGAACGAGACGCGCGCGGCGCTTGTACGAGCACGAGCGATGCTCGCGATGCGATCTCTGTTTATTATCTCGTATTTCCCGAAGCTGTCCTCCAGCGTGGCGTTCTGCTCTTTGGAACGCTCCGGTTGCGATCGTCCGAAACGAATATTGGAGCGTCGAATGGATCGAAATTTAACTTGTTAAGCGGAACTTGTCGCGACACGTAACTCTGCATTGCCGAACGTGCGTAATCAGCTTAATATTATCCTTAAAATCCCTGAAATCAGTCTCTAAAATCCCTAATTGATACTACGGTATCGCCGATGATGCAAGTCGTCGAACACGCCGATTTATTTATGTGCAACATTAAGGAAGAGATTGGAGTCTCAGATTCAATGGACTCAGGTTCAGTTTGACGAATTATTCTATTCTGCGGAATACAGACAATTTGATACACTGTACATTTCTCCGAAACCTGAGATTCGCGCGTGCGCGATACACGTGCAACGTGTCGAGCAAATCGGTAAATCCGTTGCTGTCTCCGACACCAGTGCGCATTAAGTGATCGAGCAATTGGCGTTAGCAATTGGCGCGACGTTAACGCGGTCGCGTGATGCGCATTTAGGCACATTTCGCATTTTTTCGCTCTGGAAACGAAGTAGGACGAGGCCTCGGCACGCGGAAGCGCGTGGTTACATAATGCGCGCGCGATGCGTCACGTTTTTTCTTCTCTTTTTCCCCCATTTCCGCTGGCGAACGCAGCCGCGTGCGAATTCGCGCTCCGCGGCTAAACCGCAGCATCCGCGTCCCAATTGTCTCGCGCGAGTTAATATCGGTGGTAATAATAATAACGAGGCGACCCGGTGATGTTCATCGGACATTATGCTTTTGATCTCGAAGCGAAATCGAACGCGGCGTGATATGGCTGCTCGATGTTAAATTGGATCTGCATTTAATTCCCGCCGGTCGAGCCTGCCTCGCACGCGGGAAGCCGCGTCGATTCGCGAGCATCGCGTCGACAGGCCGCAGGGCAAATTGCGAATTTTAACGCGAATTTTATCTGCAGGACATCGCTACGCGCGCGCGCTCTTATTTCCACCGCGGATTGTTTCTGTTGATGCCGCGCCGCGACATGAAGAAGATCTCGAGGAACCTTGACCTCCACTTTCCTCTCGTCGCACAGCTCTATTTTGTTTTATCCCTTCGGCGATGCACGCCTCTGCGCGCATCTCCGCGCGCGCGCGCTTCCGGTCCGTGAATGAAGTAGTGAATGGAGCGCGTGTGCGTAGAGGTCATACATTGTCAACGAGGTGGATCTTTTGTCACCCAGAAGAGAGGAGCGGCCCGGTCGTCGTGTCTTTTGTTCCTTTTATCTCTGTCGAGTCTGCATTAGCAGCGGCAAAATCGCGTCACATCCTCCTCAGCGTCGCTCTCTCTCTCTCTCTCTCTCTCTCTCTCTCTTTCTCGCGCGCGCCGCATGCTTCTTTCTTCCCGACTTTGGTTTGCCCTAGCCGCGCAAAGGTGCGACTGGTTGCGACCGGGAGAGCATGACCGGCTTGGCTAACTGTACATGAGAGGAACATGTCTCTCTCTCTGTAATTCTGTTATCATCTCCGTGGAAGCTTGTTTGCACAACCTCCGAACAACAAGCTTGTTTAATCTTCGGGTTTTTATATCGCGATCCGCACGCGAGTTGCCCGGAAAGAGCACTTTCTTCGCTTCTTCGTTCGCCGAAGAAGCCTTCAGTTCGCGGCCCTCGTTAACGTCTGCATTCGCGGGAGTTTGAATCCTCCTTTCTATATTGCTGCCTGTTCGTAACCGTTCTGTAACAGTTTTCCTTATCTTATTGGTTGTCATCAGGTTTTGCTCGTACAGGTTTTACCTTGCATAGAGAGTGCATAGATCTTGTTTCAACCCTCCCAACCCGCCCTCGGCGGGCGATCTTGGACGAAGTGGATCTATTAACTTTTACGTGTGCGCCTGTGTGTGCGTAACGTGTGCGTATGCGCGCAAGAATGAAAGGAAATAAAGCAGCTGCGATGTTTTGTCTAAAAATCTCTCGCGTGTAGAACGCGCAGCATGTGCACGTGACATGCCGGGAAATAGTTTAGTTACTTGTTACGCGTTTCGCAAGTGCCTCACCGGCAAGCTTCAATTTCTTTCGCAACGGTTTTCCTTTCGAAAGTCAGAGGTACGTCATCGTCATCAGATTCCGATAACGTTGGAGCTTGACGAACATTCGCGAAATGCCGAATGCTGATGCTCGAATGGGATGCTCGATGATCGATCATCGCTTCAGTTCGCGATTGAAAATCGCCCGGTGCGAGTAGACGCTCTCTCTCTCTTTCTCTCTCTCTCTCTCTCTCTCTCTCTCTCTCTCTCTCTCTCTCTCTCTCTCTCTCTCCTCCGGCAGTAAAGTCACAAAAATTGCCATGGTCGATTCTACGCAACAAGCAAGAACGCCTGTTCACGTCACGTCGCAAGTTGCAGCTAATTGTAACCGGCAGAGCATGACCGTCGCACCACATCCTGCTGTTCAACTATCGCATCTTTCCGCCGCAATTAAACGCGCGCGAGGTGGATCGGTATAAGGTGAATGTAACACGAAAGTATTTTAATTGATCAATCTTCTCGTTATCTCATTAATCTGCAATTAGCCGAATGCCGTATCTCCTTTCCAGCTTTTCTATTTTCGTTTCATATATCTTTCTCGCGCCGCGGGCGAGCCGCTTCCTCGAATGCGATCCCGGAAGCCATTTGAGAATTTCTAATACAATACAGAATCTGCATTACGATAATCGACGGGTGGTTTTGTGGAAATTTTATCTATTTCTATCATGCAACAACGCGGCACCATCTATAAAGCGATTTATCCTTCATCGTTTTACAGTCACATCGCTGGCTGCGACTTTGCAGTTGCGAGTGCGTGAGAGCTTATCGAAATGGACCAAACACGCCGCAGGCATCTCGCTTTCAGACGCAAGCATAATCCGCGTAATCGGCACAAGATTGCGCACGGGCATGCACCGTCAATTTATCACAAATAAGTCTTACTCGATGAGGAAACTCGTCCTGACGTCCATTGTCTCGTTGTGTTTCTCCGAAAAAAACACCAAAGATAGTCTTCCTAGTTCTTTCTCAGCCTTGTACGATCGCTCTTACGCGCTCTTCCCCTTATCTTTAGGGAAATCTTCTGCATAAGGGGGGAGAGGGAAGTACAGCGAGCATTGCGAGACTTTAATTAAAGAAATATGATTTAATGTAATTAAGTTAAGAGATTCACAATGTATAACGAACAGCGATGAGATCACGCAAACGGACCGCGACTGGGTGACCGCGACTCGGACTGACCGAAGACGAAACGAGCCATTCGGACGCGCTGGTTGGAGCTTTTGTATTATTTGTATTATTTGTATTATTTGCATTCCGAGACATCAACAGCAGTGCGTGAAATGCGCGGACGATGCTTTTAATGAGGAGGTTCCATCAGCGAATAATAACAATCGCATAGATCATTATTATCACTTCCGATAAGGCCATTTCTCTTCGATTCACGCAGCTCGAAAGTGCCGATCGCGCGCACACCTCGTTCAACTTTTACCGATCCTACACTTATGCAAGACACGCGTGAAGAAGCGATATAAATCCCTCGGAGTAATCCCTCGGGTTCAATTTCGGGTGTGACGCATAGCTGAGCAATTCCGCTGTAAGTACCTTAGGTACCTTGTAATTCCTCCCGTCCGTTTATCTTGGAGCCATCGCGTACCTGAAAGCGGGAGCTGCCGATATCGCTCTTAAAAATTCCTCTTGTCGCAATGACTCACAGATCTTACGATTCTGCAACTCGACCGCAGATTACTCATCGGGTCTTAACGTTCTCCGTTCTCAGTGACGAGGCGATCCACGTCAGCCACGTTCATCTCTTGTTGTTTCTTAGGCGAATGGTCCAAGCGCCACGAGGAAACGGAGAAATTTTAGCTTTAGGTGTTGAACTAGTCGCGGAGCGACGACTGGTTCTCTCTCACATTCCACTTCGTTCATACATAGAGACCCATTCGTATTTGCAGATACATCCAGATGACGCGATGACGCTACATTGGTGGATGCACTGGTTCTGGGTTACCGCGCAATTTCTCGGTGAGTCATCGCATATATTACAATTTTTATCAAGTGACGCCTCAGCGATCGCCTGTATGACCTTATCGGTCATCTCGTGTCACATGTAGCTCGTAAAATTGATCTAAAAAATTTTAAGGAACATCTTCTGCCTCGGTCGTGCCGCTTTACGCAACTAGATTGGCGATTATCGAGGATTCGAATCGTGGAAAAAAAAAACGAACAAACAAACAAATCGAGATGCAATAAATTAGCGCGTGAATTTTTTTATGTGCCTTTAATTATCAATACTCGTGCTATTAAGAATTGTAAAGGCAGGGAACTGGTAACTGGTCAGAATCTCTTTTTTTCTGTCTCTCTTTCTCTCTCTCTCTCTCTTTCTTCGATTCGATTCGAGGATTCATGATATGCGGAGCCTCGTACGAGCGGTTTTTCAACACGCGTGATTCACGCTCCCGGCTCTTGGAAAACTCATAAGGATGCTCCGCAACATGATGCATAATTCAACGACTACGACCTTACCTCTTGCAGTGATTCTTGGAAATCCCTTGCCGTCTACCACATCGGATCCCGTCGACCAGTCACAACCATCCCAGACGACGACGTCGAGCGAAACTGAGGATCTCTATCATACATCAAAATCAATCAGGTCAAGTTTCCGCATCGCCAAGGCCATCGGAGTCTATCCGCAAACGAACACGGCCGTGGTGCCCGATAGGCAGCAACAATCTATCACTACTATCAGTCCGCTGTCATCGGAACGTGGAAGCACTATCGGAGCGAGCGTTCAAGAGACCGTAGAATTGAGCTTCCGTGGCAACGTCACCAATACCGAGTCCTTTAGCACTCAAACGCCGCCTCAACGCCTTGTGGAGAGCATCGACAGGATCAGAAACGCAACCGCGAAGAAGGACAGCAAGATCACGTGGATCTTGACGACGAACAAGTCGTCGGGCAGGTCCAAGTACGATCAAGAGGCGAGAAATCAGTCTAGCGCGGCAAGCAGAAACGCCAGCCTCGAAGAAGTCGAAGATCTCACTGTGCTACCTCTTCAAGAAGAGATATCCAAGATCGATCTGATGCTGGCTAACAGAACGAGGTCCTCTTTCGCGACGTCTCTGTCCGCGGTCGACATCGCGGGCAGCAACGCCGCGATCAGGACATTCAATCGGTCCGAGGACGAAGTTGAGATCGACGAGGAGATTGCTCAGACGCAACATTTCGCCACGGCAGCGTCTATCCTTGAAGGTAAAGAAAGCCAAGGAAAAACGTGTCACAGTGAATAGATATCGCGAGCATTTAGTCACGATGTTATCTCGCGTTGAATAAAAAATTGTATAATTAACGTCGGCTTTCATGCTCAACATCGGCGCTTTTTGCACCTGATTCAGTTTCTAATAATGAGCTCAACTTAATATTCCATTTGACAAACAAAGATCGTCGAATAATAATGTAATGATCGTAATGTAATATATAAGAGCTCTCGAAATATTGTGTTCGAATATACGAATATAATTTCAAGTCCTTTGTGTATAATAATGACGCGAATCATAATGTGCAGTTGGCGTGAGCGAGTCTACTCGTCTCAGTAGAGCGAGGAACACCTTCATCACGCAGCACTTCCAGCGAGATCAAGTGCAAGGAGACAATCAGCCTTCTGATTACAGCGACGCTGGTAACAGCAGCAACAACAACGCCGAGCACGACTCGACGACGTCAGCCGCGGGTATAGCTGCTATTACCGGCAGCTGTTTAGCGACTGTAGCTCTGCTTAGCACGATGGGTAGTCTTGGATTCATTATATATAGGTAATGAACTTTACGTAATGCGTTTTTAATTACGCCTTTCTAACTCCGCTAATGCGTTCGTTCATTAACCGTTTCTTTTCCAGGCGCAAGTACTTGAATCCTCCGCAAACGTTGAACAGCGATAAGTGCAGCAATCCCGATAGTTCTGGTTACATTGATGATTCCACTATTCGTGTTAGTAGCAATTAATAGTAATTAGATGATACGATCCCTTATTTTGAAATTCCAAGTAACGTGTTAAAATTACAAATCATAAAAGTATGTACGTTTTACATATGCAGGATAACTCGGAAGAAATGTACAGTTTGGATAACGATTCCTTCCTCAATTCGCTGGAGGCGATGACAATACAGAATTATTGGACGGACAGTGTAAAGCATACAAAACTATGACAAAAGAAGATAACTCATCCCGGAAGGAGGATCGAAACGTTCAGCATCTCCGACGGTGAAGCGCACGAGCAGATCTCGCTGCTTGAACAATAGTACTTATACGTTCAAGACGACTATATATTCCGCTTGTCTTCGCGCAAGAAGCTTCGTTGCCTTCGTTGCGCACCCGGAGGCGACGGGATATGCAGTGCTCGTTACGAAAGTCCTTAGCCTTGAATGGGCAACCTTGAAACGTTACCATTATACGACGTAAAAAAATTCTAGATCAAAATTGCGGGACGATGTATATGCGCACGTATGTGCATGAATCGTTTCTCGAATGTTGATTCCACGTCACTTCCATCGTCTCTATATTTTTCTACGAGGCATGCACGTTGGCAAAGTCGCGCTCACGCGCCGTAAGCGGGGCGCGGTTAGTTAGTACGCATGCGTACTAACTCGAGTATTTCCATTAATGATATAAGTGCAATAAATGAGAACTCGATGTACTTTATATTATCAGATTATAATATAATGATAACTATTCTAGCGAAGTAAGTACAAATAAGATTACACATAGCGCGCATACTTCGAATTTTCGCTAAATTAAAAGAAAGAAAAAGAAGAAGAGATAATTTAATAACAGGATACTGAAGTAATTCCTTAGGAGTATATTTATAGTACAATATTTTCCAATAATGCGAATTGGAATGTACAGTTGTACTTACCGATGTCTTTTTGATCTTGGATTGAATGCCGATTATCTCACTACAACCTCCCTCTGAGATTACATCATAGTTATGCGACAATTAGCTCGGTTCATATTTTGACAGTTGCTTAAATAAATAGCTTAAATATTTTCGAATATTGGATTTACGGAAGATCGGACCAAATCGTACGTAGATCTAGCTTTATGACATATCCAGAAATAGCAGAAATGTTAATTCATGTTTTCCATTAACGAACCTAGCCTTGTACCTATGTACATACAATACCGTTGTAAAGCGTTTTATGTATAGATGTGCAAATCTCTGCCAGCGAGGCGCAATTAATTTTAAATAACTTTAGCATTCATTCAGATATATTTCTATACATCCAACAGGGATAAAAGACAGAGAATCCATTGTGATAGATCGTAGTGTTTAAAATGAGTGTAAGATTTGTCATTGGTTCGTTTACGGTAAAATGCGGTTGTGAATAAACATGCTCGTGTATTATACCTCACTCCTGTTGTCTCCTGTTTTATTCGCAAGTTATTGGCAAGTTTTTTCTCGATTTGTAATGAAACGATCCCCACGATTTTCATGAATTTGCATTTGTGATGTTCGTTTTGTAGTGGTAAGAGACGGTAACATCTATTTCACGAATTTATTTAAGAAAAAGTTAAACAAGCGCAGAAATTAGCTCGTCATGGTTATTGTTTTTCGTCATATACACAAAACTATCGATTGAATTATTACTCTTCTTATGATTATTATTTTAACAAAGCCATTACATTACCGAGTGTCTAAATCAGGACAGATTGTATTGTTGTTAAAAGTTAAATAAAAAGAAAGTTACCAACTGCTATGATTACCGTCGCGCCGTCGAAAAACCAGGATCTGGAATAGAAGAACAATTTATCGTATATCGTATATCAATTTATCGTATAACAATTTACGATTTATTTCGTTAGTACGTATATTTGCGCCAGCACAAAAAGGATCATGTTATATAAAATGAAAATGATGCAGAGTTCCTTTTCTGAGACTAGACACGTACAGCATGTAGGATACCAGTACCGGTCTATCCTTGTTCTTCGCGATCGATTCGATCGCTTTTGCTTCTCATAGTTTAAATCGATCAAACGACTCGTCATCCCCTCGATATGCAGCATCCCGAAGAATGCGAGTGAACGGCACTGGAATCCAGCAGATATTTTCCTACTATCGTGATGCTCCTGCGGATCTCCGAGAAATGTCTAGTCCAAGAAATTTCTTGAGCAGCAAAGTGGCGGTCATCATGTAGATCGTTTTTGTTAATCGTTTTTGTTATCGTCGATATCGCGATATTTTTATGCGACTTTCTTTTTCTTTTTTTACTGGCACGGAATAGCTCTCTCAAAGAAAGAAATATTTGTCTCGCAAAAATCATTATATAATCAGAGGATCGTCACGTTTCGTATAATGATGATCACATTCCGACTACTTTATAAATGTCCATTTAATAACTATAATCCTTTGACTATAGGATAAAAAATGATTACACATTGTCGAAGCGCGATTTTGCTGCTGCAAGAATTCGGTCTGTGTTTCTTCTGCATGCGTATAGGGAACCTGTATTACGCTTTACGATATTCACAGGGCAGTGTTAGAAGTATCCAGAATTACTCTAGTACATAAAAGGCAGGCACTAAGTGACTCTTAAAGCTCCATTGCCTGTTAGCAAAGAAACTGAAACTTGATACATCATCTATTTTTCTTCTCTGACGCTTAGCCGATTATTTCGCGGCATTCTGTCGTCGAATCCGAGGACGAAGCGGCGCAATACTCGACTTCTTTCTTGTGCCTCAGAGTTGAGATAAGCAATTGTAAATGCAACGGATATCCCTAATGTTCAGCGGAGAAGTATACTTTTAAGAATCGAGGCGTGATTGCGAATCGTAACTGTTACGCGCTATAAATTAATACGCATTTTCTCGTTATATGTGAAATCAATGTAGCTGTTATAATTTTACGTACGCTTTCTGATATATCATGATCGCGATCTTTGTTCTCTTCGTGATGAAGCGATCGCAATAAATGCGCAGAATCGTTTACTCCGCGTTATCGCGTTTACAGTTCACGAACAATTCTCGCAATTAAAAGACTCAATGTAAGGTACCGAACTTGTATTTGAACTGAAGGTTTTGAACTTGTGATTTAAGTACATACTGAAAGCAGATGACGTAGTAACGTATAGTGATGACTTGCGTGATTTCGCAAATCTGTTCTTGCGTTTCGTCATTGTGCCGCATCGAAGATATCTCACACGGCGTATACGAAGAGAACTTACGGGTATGTGATGCTTGCGGGTTCGAATTTCCATTTACGATCGATTTAGTGAGAAGGTTCGCACCTACTACTCCTGGTAAGTGCAGGAGTCACAGTCTGGGTCGAGATGACAGCGTAAATAAACATTTGCGAACCACAGCGATACACGTTCTACTATTATTAAACATTGGAAATTTCGCGCGAGGTTGCCACTCTCACATTTTACGGCCCTCGCAAAAGAATTCGCGCGCAAAAGGGTCCTCGCGTGCGTCGAAAAAAAACGCGATAGAACACAGCTCTGTAAGTGCATCATACACTTTTTTATCATTACCTGGTGCTCAAGAAAGAGCAGCAGGACGCACTCGCGGCGAACGAATACGTCGTACTCTTTAAGAGTAACTGTCCGCGATCTACAAAAATATTTCGGTCTCTTTGGCGCTTACAGCGGCATCGAAAACGCGTCTCGTCGTATAATTGTCATTGGTATTCCGTTAGAGACTGCTAGTACATCGCATAGATCACGAATCGCTTTACTTCACTCTCTATCTATTCTCATGGAGCAGATACGGTAGACCTTCCTACGATAGACTCTCCCCTTCCTAACTCTTCTTAGCCATCTTAGCTCTCCTCTTCTTAGCATAATCGTAACTACATCGAATTTGGCTGGAGATTGGGACTCGCTATGTACAATCTTGTTTTCTATTACGTTCTGTCTTCTAAGACAGAAATGAGAATTACTACATTAAAGGAAACTTACAATGGCTATCTACTCGTCTAAAGTGTACCGATATACGTGCGCGCACTCGACACGATTATCCTCTATATGCTATTGTTAGTAGCAGTTAAGTTTACATGTCGAGGATGAGCTTGTTACATGAAGAAATAATCATTTAAGATCGCGCGTTCGATCGCGATCAGACGCGACGATTCGTAGTGATCTCCAAAAGTCGTCTAAATGTAGTCGTTTATCGGAAAACGCCTGAAAATGACATTTCTCTTCGAACACATTGAATTTTCGTGAGTCAATTCGTGATTTTTCTTTGTATAGTCATCATTATATCCGCAGAGTACTCGTTGCGCAGTAGAACGCATCAAACGCGACTTTAACTCCTAGAGATTTTAACTCCTTCGTGTTGTTGATTGACGCATCTTAATGCAAGCATTTTCGAGAAAAACGATTCGTTCTTGTCCGCTCGTCGTATTTCTGTTCTCAGAGCTTAACGCAGTCATTCGAAAATCCGTGCGCGATGTTTGCCCATATCGATCTGTAGGAGGACCGTTCTTATCGGCTGCTGTTGTGCCAATAAGTCGAGATCAAAATCTGAATAGATTATCGGACTCCTTCAATACTGCCCGATTCACTCGTCGATCTTCCTCAGGAACGAATAGAAGACGTTGAGGACGTTGACGCGAATCGATTCAGTTTGCTGTCGATAATGATCTCGTCGCCGTTTCTAATATTGTATCGATAGAGTTGTTTGTTCGGATACAACATCTCCTCTGGCCCGTATTGTGCCTTCATTTCCTAAAAAATCATCAGAACATGATTTGCTTCTGATATTATTGCGCAATTATTTATGAGACGATCGATAGAATTTTACAAGTATAGAGAAAGATCGTTTTCGTACCGTATACTGTAATGTTTTAGTAGATCTTGAATGTCGAGGAAAGTCAGGATAAGGATGAGGGAACGAATGATTTATATTGCGACTTCAGGTTTCTTAAAGGATCGGTCCAGGAACCAAACATTCTGCGAATAATGGGAAATTCGTTGGATTAACATGAAATAGAATGATTTACCTGATCGACATAGAAAAGCCGCATTCTGTTAGCTGGTATTTTCACCATGCTCTCCAATTTGGTTTTCAATTCGAAAACTGTTCTATATACATCTACCGATCGTACCTGAAAGCACAAATTGCTCGCGTGAAGAAGGACGTTTCGACGTAACAGGAATGTCCAGGTATAAAAGTTTTTTGTACACGTCGAGAAACGCTTATAAGGATTTGTGGCGATTTGTGGCGAGAAGGATTTAAATTATTTCTCGGATTGCATGGCGCGTACGAACAAGTAATAAGGGAGCTCTGAACAAGTAATAAGGGACGAAAGCTGTTCCTCATTAAAGATATATTCGCCTAGAGAGAAACGCGATATGCGAAATTAAATACCTCGACGAGATCTCCATAAGTGAATGTGACCTTGACCCTTTTTTCCGGTGTCAGATCCACGTTCACCAAGGGGTCCAACTTTCCGTGAATAGCCACGAGCTCGGAATATCTGAAAATTGAGGAAGAGGGTCAAGTTGGGTCTCTCTGGGCGGAAGGGAGCCGAGCGCGCGGCCATGAAACAAGAATAGTCCGATAGACTTGAGCAAAGTTGGAACCGCGAGGACGACTTGCGTCACAGGGAAACCGGAACTCACGTTAAAGGCATATGTCGAAAGACTTATTGGACATTCATGTCTCGCGCCGATTTTTACGCAAAGGAAAAGCGGCGAGTTCGCGATATTTGTCCGCGATACCGG
This sequence comes from Eciton burchellii, assembly GCA_020341155.1. Classification (NCBI taxonomy): domain Eukaryota; kingdom Metazoa; phylum Arthropoda; class Insecta; order Hymenoptera; family Formicidae; genus Eciton; species Eciton burchellii. The sequence continues at coordinate 1,639,093 of JAHMML010000003.1, read as the reverse complement.
GACTCACCTTTCGGGTCGGTCGGCTTCCGGCTTGTCCATGTAATAACGTATGAAGGCTCTCTCTGCGTCCTCGCGTTCCTGAGACGATATCACACCGCCGCCGTTCAAAGTCTCAACGTTCGGCAATCGTGCTATTAACAGCTGCCGCCTCTCGTGTTCCGTGTACTCTCGTGGGCTCTGGGAAATATTAAACAGATATAAAACAGCTGGCAAACGTTTGCGATATCTCGACGTGTACAGACGATCGTTACAAAAATACAGGAAAATTGACGACTGAAGAAAGATTCTGAAGAAAGTTTAATATTTGAATTTCAGGTTTGCGATTAAGGCCTGCCTTAGATTACACGAATTCCCCTAAATTATATCATGCATAATATATGCTTACACGCGAATAGGTGAAAAGCAAAGCAAACCGCGCGTATGCTAAAGGTGAAATCGTCCGATCTCGTATCGCTCTTTAGTCGACTCACGAGTGAAACGTGGAATTAAGACACATCGATCAAAATCTTTCGTAATGACGGACGTAATACTTTCCAATTTTCGAGTCATCGAGAAGGAAAACCGCTCACCTCAAAGAGCGGACATCCTTGGATCCTAAGCGACTTGAGCGCGGGAAACCTGGCAAGTCTCTCGACTTCGTCCCAGGTTGACAATAGCGTGCCGTTCAAGTTTAAGAATCTCAACATCCTGAAGGGATCATGGGGGGACTTGATAGTCGTACCGTTGGACTCCGATTCCGACTCGGATCTGTCGTAGTTGACCTTGCTCTCGAATATCCTGTTTCCCTTTTCGTCGGTCGACGACGTGTGTTCATCTGCATCTAAGTGATTCATATTCGCGCTGTCTTGCCCGTGACCTTCCTCCTTCGATCGATGGTCGTCCACGTTCGGTAAATTCCGATTTTCCTCCAGGGCGAGCGACCTGATCGGACATTCGGCGAGGACGAGACTCTTCAGATTTGGAAATAAATACCTAACAGAAGCACACACATTTATATACATCTCCGTAACAAGTATTTGAAAGTCGCAACAATGTAGATCAGTTTAATGATAAGTAACAAAATCAGCAATGAAATTATATGTTTCGCAGATATTTATAACTTCTATGAGAATATATCTTTTATGTGATTTGAAGAGGGATCGCAACGAACCGAAACTCACCCTAGCTTCGAGATCTCGTTCCATATCTCTACCGGGTTACCGGTGAAGTGTAACTTCTTCAGCGCCGGATTTACGTTTTCAGGCTTCAGGTATTCCAGGTCTACCGTTTTGTACTCGTTCAAGGACAAATGGAGTTCCTCGAGATTGCGCAGAAGCCGTACCAGTCCTTGCACCGTCGACCACGACACCCTCGTGCCGTTCAGCACGAGGTTTCGCAGGAGATCATAGTTGCCGTGCTTGATTTCAAGCACTTCCGCGAGACAATTGAAACTCAAATTTACGAACTTGATCTTGGGCATGTGCTGCAGTATGCCGAAGACCTCCGTCCACTGTGACAGCTTATTTTGCGCCAAGTCGAGCTCCTCGACGTTCTTGCACTTGTTGCGGAGCTTCTCAGCGTCGTTGCCCGCCGATTCGATGTCGCAGTCCTGGAGCACCAGCAGCGCCGGCACGGTGTGTCGGGGGGACTTTTTGGGGATGAAGATGCTCACCGACAGGGCGGCCTTGGGCGAGCCGGACTCTGCTTCATCGTCCGTTAACGAACAGTCTGTCGTCGAACTGCCGTATTTTAGCTCCAGCGCTTCCAGCAATGACGGCATTTTTACAGCATCCTGAAAATTCGATATTCACGTGCATGAATCCGACAGCGGACAGTGATCGCTGATGGATCTAACGCAGCATTTGCAACTAGACTACATCATTTTTCAAGACTCTTTTCGCGGAGAATTGGTGTTACTAAAACGGAGAGACGAGAAAGACCAAGAGCATCTGCAGAAAAATTCGATCAAGCTCTGAGAGCTACGTCTCGCCTCCCGGAGCATGTATAAGGGATAAGATGGCACGTTGGATGAGCAGAATGTCGATCCGACTATCGACCATCGGACAATACAAAGCGGTTCCGCTGGAGAATAGCCGAGGAAGAAAAAAAGGATACGCGGAAAAATCTTGAAGCTGGTCATCCTCGAGACACGCAGAATCTGGTCTCGCCATATTCGCTAAGGTCACGCCATTGTCTTTTTGCGTAGCGAGCGAGAACCGGTACCGGCTCCTCTTTAGCAGCCGACGAAACGATTCCTTCGCGCTCCGCTCGCCCACGCGGGCCGACATAAACAGGGAGCTCCGAACGGTCCTGAACTTGAACATCCCGAAGAAATATTCCCGATGGAAAACGGAGAGCTTAAGGAGGCACTCGAAACGAGCGTGTGAAAGATTCATCGTTGCCGGGATGTTCGAGACGAAATCCGTCCTGGGAATTCCTCGAGATTTCCGTGTAACGTAACGTGTTACGTTTCCCGAAATGATTAATGAAGTCTTGCTTTGTCACACGGATCAACGGTTACGAGGTTGCTCGTAAAACGGAAGACCATTACGTCAACTTGGCGAGAAACGTATAGCGCGTAAAAAGCCGCTCGTTTTTGCTGGACGGGCGCCAAATCGCGCTCGCTTTTACATAAGAAGCGCATTACGACGCATCGCGACGCATGACGCGCATTTCGGAACCTCCTGTCGATCTCTACGTTGTCCGCGGCAAAAGTCGAAATCAGCATCGAGCAGAGATATGGTCGAGTGGGACTCGCGGGTCTCGTAGACCCGCATACGACACGAACACGTTGCTTCCTGGCCCACAGTCCTCATCCGAGAGACCTGATTAGCTCGAATTCTCGCCCGACTGGATTATCCAAGGGAAAGGAGAGGCGACAGAGAACTCGCGTTTAAGAGAAGGCAATGCGCGAGAAGCTTGCCGGAAAGGGAAAATCTTGCTAGAAGCAAGATAAGCATCGCGGGGATTGTCCCACGTATCAAAACCGAGAAGATCACCGCTGCGACTGTTGGTGCACGTCCGGAGATCCGTGCTGGTTCACGCGCGACCCGGAGCGAAGGATCGAGCACGATCGCGAGGAGTTAATTCGGGAGTTGCGCCAGTTTCGATCCAGTAGCTTCGATTGAGCGCAACAGCAGCGTCGTTGATCGACGTAGGAGGTGGTCGGTAGAAGCGATCGAGCAAGACCAGGCTGGCCTAGAAGCAGCAGACTGGCCCGACCGTCCGTCTCCGGGCTCTCCACTTCCCCTACGTAATAGCGGCGATATCGGTTCAACGGCCATGCGAAATTAACTTTCTCCTCTCCGCGCGAGCGGGAAACCTAGCAGAACCTACCGCGTGCATTGCACCGCACTGGAATCGCGACGGAGGTCGCTCCGTCGACGCGGTGCCGGGCCTCCGCGCGAAAGTCCGCGCGTTTCTGCATCCGCGCGCCGTCGTGGCTCGTTTATTCCGCCAAACGCACGAGCGATCTCGATACATCGATACATCGCGCGAGAGCACACGAGCGATCTCCTTGGTAGATCGATGCGACGTGGCGGGGTTCTCGAAGACGCGGGAAAGAAGACCTCATCCCGTGAACTTTTCCATTTTCTCGTAAACGTGCATTCTGCATTTCTCGTAAAAATGCGAGAGATACCGGTGGACTAACGGTGCTTGGAGGAATCGGGCTCGCGTCCGGCAATAAGATGCAGAAAAGCAAGAGTGAGCCGGCGAGCACGCGCAACGCGAGCTCGAAGGCAACTTTTTATGATTTACGGAAGTCGTAAATGGATCGTAAGAGTCGGCCATCACTCTCTACGTTTGTGCAATTTCACGCTGCTTGCGGATGTGTCTCGATTTATAAGATAGCGCCCGCGTTACGGCCACGGCGGCCGATGCCAATTCGCTGCGTTCTTCCGAAACGAAAATTCATAGAGACTCGAGAAAATGGTAGGGAATCCTTAACCACAGACGTGGGCCGTTTGAATAATTCAACGTCAACCGCATTCCTCCCGCGAGGTTTCCCGTCTGCCGCTAATCAGCGTGGAACAAGCTTGCGCAAGTTATTTACTTTCCATCAAGACACGATGAACGGATCTGCGATCTTTCGTTATCTTCGTTCAAGCACGAGGATCGATCCAGTCGCGCCAAAGTGGTACAGTACAGTACAGTACTTGGCAGTACAGTACAGTAGTACGGGACAGAAATCAGGATTGTTGCGGTCGGTTGCGAGCAACGGCTGACAATCAGCTGAGTCGCTTCAACATTGGTACCGAACGAGTCCGCTCAGCCGTCGCGTTCTCTGCCGCGATGGTTGCGCGCTGGCAACGTAACGCTAAATATACGATAGTGACGGCAGTTACGAAATGTCAGACGGAATCGTCAGTACAGTGGGTCAGTCGTGGTTGCATTTACGCGGTGCGCGAGCGTCAGCGAGAGAGATCGCGAACTCCGCGAGCGGACGATGAACGCTCTCGAGCCGCTGAAGCTCCCCTCTCCGCTCGTGAGAAGCCTAGCGGTCTGAAAAACGGATTCGTGATGTCACGAGGTAGATTAAGCCCTGATCCACGCCGAGTTTCCCGGATACTTCATTTAACCGTCTCCATATGCTCCAACGATTCCGAATCGCGAGGCTGCTCGCCGAGCAGACTCTCGTCTGCTTTGTGCTTGCGTTGCCCGGCGATCTCAGGGTCGACGAGATGAATTCAACTGCGCATTTAAGCGCGCTAACTCCCGCGATGAACCCGGGACTCGAAAGCAGAACCGAGGTTGAAGAGTTTCGGCGGTTCATATTTACGATTCATATTCGAACCGCTGCGCGAATTGCTCGTTTGCAATGATGATGAGTACAGAGCGGCATTGCGCGAGATCAACAGCCGAGTGAGATGACCGACAATCGACAGCGGCTTGCGAATCATCCGCGAACAGGAAAATTTGCTTAAAAATGATGAGGAGGAACGCAAACGCGTGAGAGGAGACAACGATTATTCGCGAGTATCCCAGAGCGTAACGAACGTTGACATCTCTCTCTTTCTCTCTCCTGTTATTTCCCTTTCAAAATGCTGCATCGCGGAAATGAGATGGGAAACGACGGATCAAACAAGATTAGGGCTTTCCATAGCGCGGCTACTGTTCTTTCGCCGACCGCGAAACGGGAATTAAAACTGTCGAACGCGCCGGAGCGAGACACCGAGACGTTTTCCGCGTGTAAAAACGAAGCAACATTAACTAGGGACTTTATTGTTCGTCTGCTGCGCAAATGCTCTGTCCAGTCGCGGAATATTACTCACTTGCTCAAGGTTGCTGCGCGCTCCGAGCAAAGCATTGCGGGCGCGTGTACGTGCCGATACGTCTATATATCGCCCGCGCCTTTGTGCGTCCACACCTTTGTTGCAGCCAGGTATAGAACGGCTCTAAAGTCACGATATACCCGAAGAACGCGCTCGGTGCAATTTGATCAACGAGGCGTTGAGGTGCGACACTTTGCAAGAGTCGTGCGGATCGTTCAAGTTGCGCTTCCAAATTGCGAACGTTGAAACGCGATTCACGCAAGTGCATCCAAAGGGACGCATCTCGCGTATGCAATCTTGAACGATATCTCTGATATCGATATTGACACTGATCTCGCTGCGAGAGCGACAAGTTTTGAACAATGCACGGATCTCTCGAGCAAAGTAAAAGTCGTAGACGTCGAGGACGTCAGAAAATTGATCGATCATCGATGAATCACGATTACGAGCAAGGGGAACATACGCAAGAGTGATCGCCAGAGCACCGATTTTCCCATCGACGATATCGATAAGCGATATTCGATAAACGCGGTCGTACTTTGCGAGCGTTCTGCGCGCGCAATCAGATCTCTCATTGTCTGTTTCTCGATTATTAAAAACGCGTCTCGCATCGGCGCACGGTAATCAAATCAACGTGTATGAGAAAGCGGTACTAACAAAGAGAGAGAGAGAGAGAGAGAGAGAACAGAGATGTACAAAGTGTAGAAGTACCGCGCAATCTCTCAATTTCTCTCGCAATCTTAGAAGATCAGACCTTCTCCCCCGAAACGAGTCTATTAATATTGTACAAATTAATCCCTTGCTTCTGATTTCAAGCATTGTCGACTCAAGTTTCCATCGCAGCTGCCCGATGAACCGCTCAAGATCATCGAAAATGGCGGAGATTACTTATCGATGAAGATCCTTCTTTTATATCCTACTTTTACCTTTAGGTAAATTCTGAACTCCGAACGGGAGAGCAAGAAATTAATTTGTACATTTTATACAGCATTGAATCCACGCGATTTCGATCTCCAGAGCATTGAACGTGGGGCGACATTGAAAGTAAAAATATACTTGTAAATCGATAAGTCTCGGCGAAGAGACAAGACTGTAAAGACTGATTCAAAAGCTGTTAATCTTTAAAGAGCACATAAATCAAGCCTCATTCTCGCGCTCCGGCTGTAAGGCCGTACTCCTCGCTTGTCCCGCTATTATTGCGGCTAAAGCGTGCGATAGTTCTGGTGCACTTGGTGTGTACACCGGATGGACCGTTCACTGGAATACAGCAACAATATTGCAGCGGACCTCTCCCTTTTGAACACAGCTAGCTGTTTTAACGGCAGCTCGCCGCTGCGTTACGGATCAAGCGTTGGTTTCACGCGAAGCGGTACAGCATAACGTCGTTATATCGAGCTGTAACGTCTCGGTTAGGCTGCGAAATTTTCAAAGGACATCAGGATATCAGAGAAGCAAATAAAGGGGCACTTGATCTCGGGAGGAACAATCTGCGAGCGCGATCTGCCAGCATCCGCGTGGAATAAGAGAAGCGAAGATTCGCCCAAGTTGCGTCTTATCGAATGTATTTATAGACATTGCGCTGCGCGAATACGCGATCGCGCGTCGTTAGTCATTAGCGATCTGCAATCGATCGTGATAATCGATCGCGCTCGCGACTCTCTCTCTGTTGCTCGTCGCAGATGCTTCCCGCGCGAGGCGGGTTAAGCCGAATAAGGCCACACTAGCCTTATCGCGGAGAATGCAAGTTTCGTAGATTTCGGAAAATCGTCCAACAGAGGATCTCGCGGAGTCACGTGCGGACGATTCGTGCGTTAACGTTTAACGCGTGCTAACGAGATGATTGCGCTTCTTAGACCTCGAGGAATCAGCAACGAGCTTCGCCAACGAGTTACTCGACTCGCGATCTGCCCGAATAATCAATCGGTCAATCGATCGAGAGATTTCATGATCCATCATGCAGATTTTTGCACGTAAACAGAATTCGCTTGCGTCTGCGTGATCGTGTTATCGCATCGTGAACGATGCGCGATACGCGATCGATATCACGGACACGTCGACTTCGTCCGTGATTGGCGATCGGCTCTTTCAAAATCCTGCATTCGAATTTTGAGCCTTCGAAATTTCCTTTTGCACGCGGAATCTCGCTAGCGCGAGGAAACACATGCACTCGCAGAAATGGCGGAAGTGAGATTGTGAGATCGTGAAGGAATACGCTCCGACGAGGATCGCATCGTGGAGGTCACGATCAGCATTCCTCGATTCTTATCGATCGTGATGAGACCGATAATGCGAGATCGCGATGCGACTCGTGTATTTTTAGCGGTCGAGTGCGCCGAGCATCTTCGTAAATTCTTCGGATTGGCAGCCGAACGGTCTTCCCGTGCACCTCCGCGTCTGTATATACTCTTCCCTCGTTTACATAATCGTGTCTTGCCGGTCCCGATCGAGGTTATGAAAGGTTGCTGAATGCGCCGCGAGAGACTAGACCTCGTTGCACCAAGGCGTTAAATCATAGCGAATGAAAGGACTGTCCATGAAACGTGAAGCTGATTGTATCTGAGGCACGTCTCGAGACGTTCGCGAGTTTCGAAATGGCGCCGACCGGCGTCCTGGCGTAAATGTCAAAATAATTGGCACATTATCATAGCGGCGAGATACGCCTCGAGTGCATTCAAAGTGCATTCGTTATTGAAGATTTCTTCTTAGATATCTCGTGACCTTTATTCCTTTACGAATCAAGTTTGATCGGGAGTCGCAACAAATGCGCTGCGAAAGAAATTTTGTCGATTTCTTTTGTAAACAAAAAAGAAGTACCCTTTTGCGCTCAACTGGTGCATTCTCGATTCATCTCGATATCGCCGAGTTATGTTTACGTTATTTGATAATACTCGTGGCTTATGAATGAAGCATGAAAAGCGTGTTATGCTCCTCCGTTTGAAATCTCTCGTGATCTTTTTAAATCTCTTTAAAGCAGCATCGCTTCGCATTGAGCGAAATTCACGGCGACGTGAATCCTCTTCACTTTGATCTTGCTTTTTTTATTATTGTACCATTGAAGTTACGCAAGGACGGTAGCCGGTCTTTGATATTCATCCGGAGCAATCGTAAAATTGAACAATTCATCGACAATCGAACGATTACCGAGGACACTGTTGACACTGTTGGAATGCAATCGGTTATGCAATCGTACGATGAAGTTTAGAGACGCACTCGCCAGTGAGCGCGTTCGCTGAAAATTGCGTAAGCTGCTGAAGAGTAATGACGCGAATGAAGATAGACGGCAGCGCGAATTATTCGCGGAACTCGCTCCTTGAGTCGCCGACTACCAGATACCTCCCATATCGCGATCTCTCAGCCAGCCACGTGTTGCTTATTTTCTGTCCTATAGACTGAAAACAAGCAAGTTTTCCCTTTGAACAGTGCGCTGCTGCTCGTGAACAACAACCGTTGGGCTTTCACGAAGATCGACATGAGACACGTCTCAGTGTAGCGGATTTTGTGAAAGGCATCGTTTACTTGCCAGCTTCCTTCTGCTTCTTGTCTCGCGTTAGTCGATCGAGGACGCACGCGAGCGTTGGTTGAATCGCCCTGTAATGCGTCGTGCATAGTGCATGCAGCGTACGTTTCATCCTCCGCGCGACGATGTCTCGCAATTAGATCTAATTGCCGATACCGCTCGACGAACAGCAAGACTCGATGGCTTCCCGCGGAAACCGCGAGTCACCTGGCAAAGTCGTCGGCGTTTTCAGAAAAAAGCTAGATTCTCTTATCCGTTACACATGCGCCGGACGTTATCAACAGCGAGATATCTGCCACGGTCAGCCAATTCTTCCCCTCCCCCCCCCCTCCTCTCGCCGCTTCCCCGCGTCGTTCTAGCGTTCGGCGGACTCCTCGTGGTGGCTGTGTCGATATTCCGTAGCGTGCAACGCAATCGGTTGTTGCGTCGTACGCGAATGAGCATGCAATAAACGCGCGGTCGTTGCGCGCGACTTCCGACGTGGCGCGGCGTGGCGCGGCGCGGCGCAGAGCGCGAGCGCGGGATCACCTCCGCTCCTCCCCGCGCGTTGACGGGAACGGCGTCGCGAATGGATGTTGAGTTGTTGAGATCGGGGAAATAGGAGAAATCGTGTCAAGGACCAAGCGAGCGGGCGTCCCGGCTCGGACACCCGTTCGCCGTTCTTTATTTTTACTCACTGCTTGCGCGCCGCGATCCCTTCGATGCTCCAGCCGCTGCTCCGCGGAGGCAAGCTGGGGTAACGTCGCGGTGGTCGTCGTCACGCAACGGCGATTATCCACTTGGCATTCGGTCGGTTCTTGCGAGAAAGTGGCCTATTCTTCCGCGTAGCTCCGCGGTAACAAAGCCTCACGGCGTTGCACGGACCCTGCGTGGTTTACGTTGTCGTCGTCGTCGTCCTACCTTCCAACGGAAGACGAGTGGCGTCGCGCGCGGACGCGCCGTTCGCCATCCAGCGTTGAACTGGCTCCTTTGTTTAGTAAACAGAAACAGCTGAGCGGTTGATGGTGGAGGTGGAGGCGGTGGAGGTGGTAGTGGCGGCAATGGAGGTGGGGTGGCGGCGGCAGTGGCGGTGGCAGTGGTTACGGACGGTATCGACCATATGACGCATGCGCAATGCCTGGGACCGCGGTCACGTGGTCACTGGAGAGCAGCCGCCGCCGATGATGCGCGCACGCGACCGCTTGTACTTTTAACATTAATAAAATGTTCAGGACTGTGTTTCTTAATGAGTCATCTAGATTAGAGGCATATTTATATACGTGCCAAGTATCGAGCGAAGCTCACTGAACGTCTCTTTAATGTTTTAGATTACAAATGTAGAAACCGAGAGCTAACAAAGTTTGGAGAAACTTTCAGACTTCGATATTGTTCCCGGAAATACTGTTATTCCGAAACTTTTGATTAAGTTTTGGAAATTGATTTGTAGCCTCTACATAGAATTTAAGATACACAATATGTAAAGACATGATGACACCGAGCTGTTCATTGGGATCTAAAGAAGTCTCCGTTTATAGAACATTTTACATATATAATGCGCATATACTACGTGTGATTCGCATGAATGGGAAAAGATGTAAATAAAAAGCGTGTTTTAGACGCGCGAGTTTAGGAGTTATTAGTAAACGGACGGAAAGAGAGACGTGTCAATTACAGAAGTAACCGCGGAAATCAGGTTATATGGGACTTTATGTCGTTAATGTCCGTTAATATCTATATTTGACTCCGCACGCTCTTACCTTGCACCTATGGGAGTATGAGGATTAGGAGAATGTCGCGCGATTGCATAGCGGAACGCGAAACCGGTCGATCAAATTTGTCTAATTTAAGTGTGGGGAGGAGAGACCAAAGTGAAAAGTTACATACAAGAAATTTAGACGCTCGTGTACTCGGGACAATCTTCACGTGTATCACGTGACCATTGCCGCTGAGAAGGAACAATCAGCGTTGGCATGGAGACACATTTTATTATATCATATTATTCTGCCTCTTTAGCCTCTTTAGCCTCTAAGCGCGGCGCACACGATGAATCTGTCAGTTAACAACCAGCCGAATTCCCTGATGCAAAAAGTAATGCAAGAAATTCATGATGGAAGGCTACTGCGTTCGCAAGATCACCGTTGCTGGAAAAATATAACTTCAGGCTCAGTGCTCAATTTTCTTCCCTTAAACAATGTTATATATTATTTATCGGTACATAGAATTCATCGCCGGTACCATTAGCTAACAGTTACACTTGTTTCGTTCTCGTTTCCAAAAATGATCTGCGCACTGTGTCTCTCATTTCTCTCTCTCTCTCTCTCTCTCTCTCTCTCTCTCTCTCTCTCTCTCTCTCTCTCTCTCTTACACACTTGTTAATTATTATACATGTGCCATAGGTTCCTTAAAACGCTTCCGCTGCTCATCTTGGTACTTTTTTTGCATACATCGTACATTTATAGTGTTGAATAGATTATAATTTAAATAATAGGTACACGTATGACGTAATGGATACGATTATGCCGTACATGGGTACGTTCGTAAGTTACAAGTTAGAGATTGCTCTAGACATTTCCAATATTCCTCCATTTATTTGCAGAGAATTATCGTTATTATTATTATTATTATTATTATTATTATTATTATTATTATTATTATTATATGCATTATACATTATTCGGTCACAACTTGGCCGTTTTCTTAAGAGCTGTCTCTCTTTCTCGAATAGTGGAACAAATCGAGAAACCGGAACGAAAAGTCTTCGTCTATGCGCTATTGTCGCTCTCGACGGTTATACAATCCGCTGTTAATTTACGTTAATTTGTGTGTTGACTTGACTTGAGCTTAACGTATGATATAGCTAAACGTGTTATCGGGTGTACTGCTATAATTGCGTTGTGTACGTTACGTGACTAATTAGCTTTCCGAGTGTTAAAATTGTAATTGGCAATATTCGCCGGTCAAAGCGCAGGATTTATGCGAGTTACAGAAATTCGTGCCGTCGTAAAGACGTAGGTATTCAAAGACTCTAGACTCGTCTCCGATGCTAATCGCATTCTACGCAGACTTTCTTCGATTGATACCAAAAACGTGATTCCTTGGTCACGACTCGCGTCGTCTATTTGGATTCGGTTGAGAGTCTTAAACTCGGAGCTCTTTGAAGTATCCTTCTAAAGTATTCGAGAACGTACTCTCGAGTATTTTTCTATCACGAGGATGATTTCGCGTGATTTTTCTCTTAAATCGCTCAAGATCCGTGCGCACGCCGGCGGAAATTTTGTCTCTAGTAGTGCTTTTCCTTTCGCGACGTAATATGTTACTGCAATCGTCCTGGGAAATTATATCTCCAGCTTCCGAGCTAAAATACTAGAGAGATACTTTGCATATCGACGCGACAACGTGTCGATGAATCCTGCGTCTTTCTGGGAAGAGATATTTCGAAGATTGCCAGATCGCTAATAGACTGCAAAGTGTTCCGTGTTTAAATCAAATCAGAGAAAGGGTTTACTTTCATATTGTGGTAACTTATATACACACGTCTTATACTGCAATGTTTCCTCTAAACATTGCTCCTCCTCGGAGCACTCGAGAGTAGAGAAGGCTTCCACTTAGGTACAATGTTAAAAGAAACGTACCGCATCAGATTACCATATTAAATTGGTCAAAATTTATATAGACGCGCGCTTTATATACATGCGCATGATCAACAATCTCGCATACTAGCGCAGCTCGCAGAAGAAACGCGTGCTCGCACGTGCGTGCTGTCTCCTACGAAAAGCTCTGGATGGTTACACGATATGTAATGTAAGTTGTAAGTTTATTCTGCTTGCGTTATGTGCTACTTGCCATGCCGCGGAACAAAGTGGTACACGTTCAACGCCACTGACGTCGATTCTCCCTTAAATGTCATCATCCGCTAATGTGATGTTCATTATCGCAGGTAACGTGTAACTGCAACATTGACGTCGAATGTAACAACGCGTATCTATATGCACCTATACAGATATCTCATTGAATATTTCGATCCTATCGGACCTTAGCGGACCTAAGAACTCATTGCCTTCGAACACATTTCAACGCATTCCTAAGGATTTGTAAATATCTTTGGCAGAATCCCTCGCGACCATTTGCCCGAATTTGAGGAAAGCTCGCGGCTTACTTCGAATATAGAGACGACATAATATTGTCTGACACGATATCAGATGTACAAATTAATTTCTTGTTCTTGATTTCAAGCACCGACGACTCCACCGACGATGATCCGGGAACTCGCCAAGTTTCCGCCGCGATCGGCTACTCGGTAAATGGCTCAAGGTCATCTAAGATGACGGAGATGATTCTTTATTGATTGAAACCTCCCTCTTCATACATAAATGTCGAGTCTTACGGAGAAGCAAGAAATTAATTTGTACACCTAACATACATTCTCTGCAACGTCAGTACGAAGCCCTTTATTCATAGCCATGCAAGTACATTCGCATAGTGAAAAGCATAGCGACAAGCTGCAACGAACGAAGCTTTCTCCGATGATCTCATTTAAGGGCGATCGGATTGAGAAGAAGCGATATTCATAAATAAAGACGCACGCGCCACGCGCCACCTGGCCGCCATACCGCCTCTCCTCTCCTCGTTCCTTAGTTCCTAAAACTTACATGGCAATCTCACAAGAGAAGCGTGACTAAACTTTATCTTTACAGACTTTTTTCACCTGTACAGAACATTTTTCAGTACACCGACAACGGTTGTATTATTCTATGTTTTCCTTTACAATTTACTTACGCGGAGTCGGGTCAACAGGATTTACACACTATCGCCTATGATTTCTACTTCATCTATATGGAGATAATGCTCCTGTTTTACGATTGATCCTTACGGATTGATCCTTACGCACACGTGACACATTTATATTATATATGTATATATGTATATCGCAACGGAGATCGCGATGCCAATCCCGTGCCTATATCTTCAGTTATTTATCTCGTACACGCTAACACCGAAACTATACTTTATACAGAAGTGGGGAGTACCATGACATTTGACGAAATTAACGTGGCTACATCTCTCTATATAATGAGCTCGCGGAATTCCACCCATCATATGATTCTATTAAAATACATGATCATGAATGAGATTAACAAATTGCATCATAATGTGCCGTTTACAAAGTGTAGTGATGTCGGGGATGATTTTTGTAACATTTTTATATAACCGCGCGTCCGACTCTCTTCTAGCTTCCGCCCTTTCGTTTCCGGAATGAAGAAGTTATGAGGGAGATAAACGCGTAGACGGAATCGCAACGAACACGTGACGCGTGCCGATCGTTTTCCCGTCAAGTATTCAAAATCCAATTCTCGCATTGCATGTACGATCTTTTCTCCTCGTTGTCCATTCTCTCTCTCTCTCTCTCTCTCTCTCTCTTTCTCTCTCTCTCTCTCTCTCTCTCTGTCTCTCTCACGATCGTAAACATGCTGGAATCACACACATATTCGCTAACTAATTATTTCTTCCTAAATGCTATGCATGCAACGTTTAACTGTATTTATGCTTCCTTTCTCTCTCTCTCTCTCTCTCTCTCTCTCTCTCTCTCACTCTCTCTCTTTCACTCTCTCTTTCTTTTTTTCTTATTTGCTTAGATAGACGAACGCCGTTCTGGATCGCACGACGGTACGATTACGCATTATTTTGAGATCACGAGCTGGAAACATCATGTCTTGGTGCAAGCTCCTGTGAAGAAAAACTTGCCCAAAATCCGTTTAAGATACCAAACTCAAAGAGAAACACTGCGGCTTGGAAAGCTTTGCGCTTTGTTCCGGAGAACAATCTAATCTCGATCTACGGATTCTTCGCGTGCACTCTCTTAAAAGCCTCTGCAAGCCTGATCTACGTTTACAAAGAGCTCGTTAGAGCGAAGAAGATAATTGATATTAAGCAGCCGTTAACGCAGTTTAACGAACAAATTAATGATATCTTATTTTTCAATGATTTAACAAAAGTTACACGCAGCGCAAAACATTATCTCTTTCAATCACTTTTATGGATTTCAATGGATTCCTGCATTCCATTGTAACGAATTGCTGTTTTTCTATCCTTTTTAGAACGGAATAGTTTCCTCTTTCTTCTTTCCAACGGTTTCTGATCTTGCGAAAGTCAAGCTAACTAGATGTCTACGGAAACCTATCACGTTTGCGTCATCGACGATCAGAGCGGCAATTAACAACTAACGAGCGTATTTAATCTACACGACTTGGCCGCTTTTATTGGTACTCGCTGCCGAATATCGGCGGAAGTGAACGTTTAATTTTAGATCCTTAATCTAGACCTTACCAACTAACGTATGATCGACAGTATGTCCGTCTGTGTCATACGATCCTCTTAATAGCTAAGGACTAGAATGACCTCTTCTGACCTTTCTTTGCAGGTTTGAGAATGCGAACAAAAAATTCAAAACTCAACTGAAACTTACTTCCCCTAATCGTCTCGATGCCTTAGAGTTTCTAGAACGCGACGAGGCGTTATCTTTACATTAACGCGTAATTAATGAAGATTTCTCTATTATACGCTTTCGTTTATACGCAGCACGCAAGTCATGCGTGCAATTACGCTAACCGATACAGCCTTAAATCCTAGTATTTGGTGATGCTGCTTTTCTGCCACGGGCCGGTAATCGTAAATGTCACCGACCGAGAAGGACGAAAATAAAACCATAACGCAAAACGGAAACTTACGTTACGAATTCACGATACGTTACTTAGCTACCAACTACTTAGAGATTACACGCGATTATGCAACGCTTAAACGATCGCTTAAAAGATCAGACATGCTCCCGCAGACACACGAATCCACTCATCAGCAACGAACAATCCACTCGCGCGCGCAACGAACACCGTCCTCCACATCGTGGAGATCGGTGTCGCATCATTATTGTTGTTCGCACATTATCCTACAAATTCTAACGTGCAAGTAAACGCTCGAACGTATAACTTAACGCATCTATCACTAGCGACTAGATAACGGTACGCGTATATCATCTGTAAGCTCAAACAATGGGACATGCGTCTACAAAACGACACCTAACAAATTGTTGCGTTCTGATCGACGCAACGACGACGCGATTTAGCGGTCCATCTCGGTTTCTCCAAATAAATTGCTTTATCGCTGCTCATTAATCGATATTAACGAGTAATGTTATCTTATGTGTTTCGTAATGTTACTTCACTGATGTCGAAAAGAATCAAACTTATCGTCGAACCGTGAGAGAAATAAAGCGTCACATTTTCATGTGTCGTCGAAAGAAGTGGTTACTGTTTTGTAACGCGATCTAGAAGACGAGACTTCAAGTCTAAACGATTCCCGCGCGAAATTTTCGGTTAGGAAATTGCATATGATGGTTCATTCAGCCTGTATCTGTTTAAGAAGATGCACAGTGCGCGATTGCTCTCGTTACTAATGGGATTTCAACAGCGATCATTCACAAGGGCGCGGACGAGCTGTTGAAACGGCAATCGGCGAACGCAAAGCTCTCCACCGCGAGTGTTCTACTACTTAGCACGCTAAACGGAACGAAAAAACGGTATTGTCCTTCCATTTCCAATTATACCTCGTTACTTGCTATGCCATGCGCGAACGTGGCCAAAATGTTTCGCGGATCGCCTGGCTGCTAGAAGAAAACCTGGTCTGCCGAAAACATCGTGATTGCTTGAAATCTCCAAACGCGACCCCCGCATGAGAGATTACAATCCGAGCGTTTCCGCTGCGCGAGAAACTTCAGGAGAATCGCGTCTTCGCGGATGCATCGATTATTCGGAGATTGCTTCTTTGCAAATTCAATTTTACCGCTCGTCGATCTGATTCCTCTTTCACGTATCATACATAGCCTCCCTAGCGGGAAGGGTTTTGCTTGCACTCTTCTCATGCAGGGAAGCAGAGAAATCGGTTAATCCAATCGGTAGACCCAGGCAGAATTACCAACAGACTTTTGAAACATGAAATGTTCTGATAGCGAGGCGTGTACGTGATTGACACGCGTGAACATTTCAGTGTGCTCCGAACACGTCATTGAGCAAATGGATAACGGGGTGATCTCTTCAAGAATATTTCCAACTCTACCTCTCTACGATATCGCCTCTCTATGGTATTCGACAATCCTCCCTGCGGTGTATCCGCGGTGTATGAGCGTTATGCCCCATGAAATGGGGCATGTGGGACAATTATTCGCCGTAATTGCTCGCAGCTATCGATTTGCGAGACACCTCGGTCGATTCGCGCGCGCATTTCCTCTCCCTATATACAGATTAGTAACACTTCGTAGTACCTACACTCATCCCTTATGACTAGTCGGCTATGTAACTCTACCGATCGACTTAACAGGTTCCCTTCAGCTACCCCTCTTTCTTCCCCCTTCCCCCACTCCCCCGCCGCTTGCCCGCTACCTACGTGCTAATTGTTACAATACGGGCGATCGATCGATCCGGCGAGCGATTACTCCGAGGAGTCGGAATCGGATTCGGCCGGCGTGTCAGACACTTCGCTGTGGACTTCCGGCGTGCTTTCCGGAATCTTCTTCGCGAGCGTCGCCGAGACGTATGCACCCGGTCCTTCGCCCTGCGTGTGTTCGATCATTACCCTAAACAATATTCATTATGTAACGTGATCTGAGAAGCGTCTGGAAAGATTTAAGAGAACAAGCAGATGGCAGTTCCTTATTTTACGTTGGACATTTCTTTCGATCTTTCGTCTATAGATAGCTCTCGAGTACCCTCAAAGTGACTTGCCATCGACGAGCGTGACCTTTATTGCGAGCTTACCTGTACTCGTGCCGCGACAGATTTCGAACATATTTCTCCGGAGGCGAGTCACTGTCGCTGTTCTGAAGGCTGACGCTCCTCGCGGTCGTGTGGGACACCTGCGTCGCCGGCATCGTGAACTCCACGTAGCAATATTTCGCGAGATTTTCGGGGATCTGGTCGTACGAGGTGAGAGCCATACGGCAAACAAGCTGATGCGTCGTATATGCACCTGGAAATAACCGAAATTGGAGGAGAGCCAGCGAAACCGTCCGCGTGATGTTTCGAACACGCGCTGCGTTCAAATCGGGACTCCTTCGATTCGTTTGCTCAGTATTACTCAGAATCCGTGAGATACTTTTATGCTTTAAATAGATACGTTATCAAAACTCTTCCACAAATTCAAGTTTTGTCTTCTCCTCCAGGTCAAGATAAGGATGACGCAAGGGTTAGTGGCTGATTGGAAAATTAGATCGAATAAGAGCGCGCACCTTGTCCCTCTTTCGGCAACCTAGGCATCCTCCACACGATAGCGCGATGCTGATGCTCGTACTTGGCCTGGCCGGAAGTGACTTCCATCAGCTGTGGTTCCAACGTGTCAACGGCGCCCAAGAATCTCTCGATACCCTTAATCTTGCCGGTCCTTCTGTGCGCTGACTTCACCGAACCGTATCTGAAATGCTTCTCCACCCTGAAGAGGTAGATCCAGCACTCGGGAATGGGAAAGCGCACCATCACGTCCTCGCATGGTATCTGGCCCAGTTTCCTGGAGGCGAAACCCGGCACGAGAATATCTGCTCTCAGCTCCACCTGATGACACACGGATAAAATGAAGTCAAAGTAGAAACGAGCGGAGTGTTATTAGCAGAGCGTTCAATGAGAGAAGAAAGTTCAATGGAGATAAAACGCGATATCTCTATGACAAGACGATATTCGATATTGCAGCAAGATGATTCGATATTGTTTAAAGATACGAGGAAAACAGAGCAGAAACTGTCGAGAGAATGTACGGAAAATTCTTTAGATTACATAACGAAAAGATCATCACCAGGAGATTCCAGAAGAAACCCACCTTATTTCCAGTCACGCACATCACGGCTTTCAACTGAAGCGGCAGCTCTCTGTTCTTCGGCGGTCTTACGCGGAATCGCATCAGTTCAATGTAACATGCATCGGGCGGCTTGAACCTTAGTATGCGTTAGTGACGGATTAGTGTTACATAAATTGGATTTATGATTCTGTTACACGTGCACATGCGTGAATTAAGAGGTGCATCAGACTACATTAATTTCTTAAAACGAAATATATAACATGACGTGGTTCCTCTCATCGATTTTATTCACGATGATTCTTCGCGAGTTTCTTTATTAATAGCTTAATAGTTGTTATCGCGAGTGAAGGTGTCATTTGAATCGTTAGCGTGCAAGGTTGTACTTATCAACGAAGAAATACTGCTTTACCACATACTTTATTATCCGCGATTTCTCGTACTCGTCCTGTTGGACGCATGCGTGGAATTCGACGTTCTCCAAGCGAATCCATTCCTCCGTCACGACCGGGATGATGTCGTGTCTGCCAACGACTTCTTTACCCTGCCGCCACATGTCGTTTATGCCTAACTCTACGTCGGGCATACCTACGAAAAATTGAGAATTCGTCGCAGATTTCTGGAGAAAGGTTCGAGATAAGCTGCTGAAACGCGCGCGATGTTGCCATCGAACGCTGTTATAAGTTTCCGAAATTGCACAATCGCGAGCAATGCGAAGAGAGAGATAATGTATAGAATTTTACATGGAATTAAGATTGACGAGTATATTACGAAGCAAACAGCAATCCATTATGAGAAAAAAAAAGAAAACACGCAATCATATTTTGGACGTCTACCGGTAAGGAATCCCAGGAAGAAGAGACGGACACGTGCGATCTGCTTCTCTACGTGACCCTCCGCGTTCTGTTCGACATACAATTCATCCACGACCGTTATTTGCACCTCCTCCATTTTATAGCTCAGCGCTCGATCTCGATGCGCTGATAACCTGAAGAGAGCTTCCTCAATGGCGCAGGAAAATTGCTTCATGTCTTCGTAACACTGAGAGCCGAGCTTGAATAACTGAGAGATCTGTAACCGACATACGCGTAAAATATTTAATACAATTTAACGCGTTCTCGTGACTGATGCACGCTGACATTGAATCATTGAATAGAAAGAATTTTGATATAATGTGTCATAACGATTTTTTATTTGTAGCATTTGTAGCATTTTCTATCTCTGGCTCGCATTTTATAAGAATTAATTTTACGATTAATTTTGCAGGAACATCGTGAAAATTAAGATAGCAACCTGCGGCGCGTGTTCAACAGGAAGACCCAATTTCTTCAAATCGCTGCCAAACTCCTTGACACCCTGATAATCCCCCTGAATGGCATATGCGGCGAACTGACTGAGTTTATTCGTGAGCCGTTCCGCCTTTGTGACCTGACCAGGTCGTACGCCAGGTCTCTCTTTGTAGAAGATGTATTGCAGCTTCACCGTGAAGATCTTGCCATACTGATCAAATTGTTGAGCACCGATGTCCGATACTGAGTAGCAAGCTAGCAGAGGCAGTTCTTGAAACGGGTCTTTGTCGTCCTTATTGTTGAACAACTGCAATATCGGATTGTCGCCCTGATAAACCAGCTTGGCGAAGATCTTTTTCCAAAATCGCTGCCCTGTGATCTTCTTCTTGTTCGGTTGTCGCAGCTGCATCTCCCAACCATCGCCGGTATATGTCACCCGCGGGAAATCCTCGAGCGGTTGGCTCACATCCTCGTCGAATAATGGAGTAGGCGGTGTCTCCTAAAAGTTTATATACGAGCGCGTATTATTCATATTAGATTTGTTGCATTTGCAAACATAATCATAGTTTCATAAGGACTGACCGAAAAATGGAGGCAAAGAATTTTCAATTACAGGATCGCATTGGTAGAAGAATAAAGGACATGTGCAAGATCGTACGGTCTTCCGAAGCGAATACCTGAGAATCTGTCCTGGCCATCTCGGCTGTCTGAGCGGTCTCGGATACCACAACATCCTGCACGTTGCCGGACTTGTCGAATGGATTGAAACGCGGCGAGGAATCTGCATACGCGACTACCTGCGGACTCTTCGGTGGCGGTGCTAACGTAGGTACGGGTCCACCTTCTGCTGTCGTCGTTTGATCCCCTTCCTTCGGCCTTTGGTAAACATCAAATGTGAGAAGCAGCCTTGATTTGTCATTAATCGGCTCACGAGAAATGACAATTTGTTCTAATTTCATGGAAATGAGCGCTCTTTCACTCACTTGATGAACACGCTGAAATCCGGACCTTCGTCCGACTCGGCCGATTCGGACCTCTTCACCTTCGTGTCAGGCGGCGGAGCCGTCATGCTCAGGAAGGAATCAAATCCGTCGGCTTCCCCGAAGCCGGTGATCGCCGTTTCGGAGCCCGCCGCTGATGAATCTCCCCAAACTGAAGAAAGGAATGTTACGTTTCCCTAAATAGTATGTAATCAAACACGAGGTAATCTTGTGACTCACGCTCGTCCTGAATCTTGGTCTTACCGTCGCTGGAGGTGTCCATGGCAGTCGGTCCACCCCCGAAAGCGTCTAGGAAGGGATCCGCGCTGTTGGTATCCGGTTCGGCGGCTCTGTCGAACTTGGACGCGAAAGCGTCAAACGAATCGCCTGTATTTTCGATCGTCTTGGTCGTGGCAGCAAAATTATCCAGATGCTCTTCAGGCCGGTAAGCTTCGTTCCCGGGGAACTCCGTTCCAGGGATTGGGCTGGTGGAGATCAGACCACGGTCGAGCTCTTTCGTTGGTTCCCCGAAATCACCCAACAGATCCGAAGCGAAGATATCTTGGGCAGGTTGCGTGATATCCGTCGTCGCGAACAAGGGCTCGGTGATCGCCGCGGCTGCGAAGGGTGCGGGTGTCATTTCGTCCATGCCAAATGGCGTAATCGTCGTGCTTGTGTCAGTCATGGAAAAGAAGTTGGCGTCAGCGCTGGTGGAGATCTGCTCTGTTCCTGCTACAAAGAAATTGTTGATTAAAATAAATTGATCATATGACAATTATATGTTAGTGGTAATCATAGTGGTCTTCTTGACTTTGATACAGTCTTACGGCTTAAGAAAGGAAATTTCTTTGTCAACCTTGGAAGAATTCGGCAGCCGATATAGGTTCAGCGAGAGCAGGCTCCGTGAGGTCCAAAACACCACCGGATTTTCCATTTTCCATCTCTATGTCCGCAAAGGGGGTCGCCGAGGTCATCGAAGGCCTTTTCTCGCTGATAGCATTCTCAGAATATTCCATCCCGAAAGCGGGCTGCGCTTGAGAGATCACCGGCGATGTTTCCTCGCTCATACTCGCGAAAGGATTGTCCTGTTTGGTAGCGGAGGTCAACGAGACGCCAGTAATGAGATTGGTGGTACTTGTGGTGGTCATAGGAGTAGAGAAGATAGCGGTCGCGGTGACATCTGTATTGGGTGCGTCAAACAGATCCAAGATATCCTGATTCTTTGCCGGCTCGACCTTGGTGTCATCTGGAATCAAATCCGGCACATTGCTGTCGACGTCCAGAAGATCGGCGAAGCTGTGCTCCGGAGTGGGTGACGGCGAGTGCATCAGTGTGGGGCTGGGCGTTCTGGTCGCCTGCAAACGGTCCAGCAGATGGTTCGAGGTCGCGTCCATGGCTCCCGTGACCGATAGTATCAGATCTTTTGTGTTCTTGGCGGGCGGTTGTGGCGGCGCGGGTGGTTGCGGTCTTGGAGGCGGTGGCCTCGATGGCGGCGGTTTGCCATTCTTCGATGGTGGCGTGGATGCCATTGTCGGCGCCACCGGTTGTTGCGGCGGGCTGACAACCGGCGTTGATTGTTTCTCCGGTGTCGACGTTGCCGTGCCAAAGAGGTCCACGTTGCTATTGGCGAAGATGTTGGACGATTGGCTAGTGAAGACGTTGGTTGCTGGCGTATTCATAGTCGCTTCAAATCCGACGCTCGGAGCGGTGCTCTCGATGCCGAAGGAGGCGAACGGATTGGTAGAGTCGACGGACACCGACTGTCGTGCCGGCTCGTACGACTGCTCACTGCTGAAGTTCAGGAAAGGATTCTCGCCCGCACCGGAAGTACCCGTGTCCGCGAAATCCTGCAGGAAAGGATTGGAGACCTGCGGAGGCATCTCGCCCCCCGGCTCTGTCGCGTAGTCATCCATTAAAAATGGATTTCCGCCTTTGGAATCCATGATGATGCAGCTTGAACTAGGCTAGTCGACTTAGTAACTGTAGTTAAGAATTAATTGCAACAGTTGTTAAAGCTTAAATACAGAATTGTTGGAATTATATTTCCATTAAAATAGTGTGGACCAATTTTAATCTCTGTGTAGTCTTTTGGTTAGATAAATTTTATGTGGAATAATTTCAGTTCATCGAGTGACACGAGTATTCCCAATAACCTCCAGTTTTGTTTTAACATCATTAACAATGCGTACGGCGGACAGAATTTACAGCTTCAAATAGATTCTCGCGAAACTTTAAAGAGAAATCACATATATTTTATCTTCCTAACGATAAGATAATCGAGAGATTTATTCTATAGACCTTGAGAAGAAACGGAACGATTAATGCTACATATTACTTCATCAGTTCTGATTCAAGCAATTTCAGTTCGATTTGTCCAGGTTCAATGGTAGCAAAACTCGTGTCGAAGGGGTCCACGTCGTCGTCCACACTAAATTCCTTATTCTGAAGCGGTGTCAACACTTTATCACCGGGATCCTGCCCATCCAAGGACAAGAAATCCTTTGATTCCTTCACTTCGTCCGCTCTGGGATCGAAATCGTCGATTTCCGGCACCACCGGCACGACAGTCGGCACTATCGCGGGCAGATTAATGGGCTTCGGACGAGGCGGTGGTTGCTGAGGCAACTGCTGCAACTCACTCTCGAGTATCTTCAACTCTGCTTTACCGGGAAGGATGTTGGTCGCGATGGAGGTATCGAAAGGATCCGAATAGGAAATCTCCTCTTCAATGGGCTTGCTCTCGATTTTAGGTGTGAGAGGCTTCGCGTCGACCTCGACTTCCGCGTCTAACAGGCTTTCCTGTCTCTGAGGTTCGTGTCTCGAAGTCACGACTTCCTCTTCGACCTTCTGCGTCAGCGACGATTGCAGCTGCGCGAGTTTCAGATCTCTCAGCGTTACCGAAGTGGCCGTGAAATCGCTTTGCCTTCTGACAGGTTCAACGATGGATCTCGGATCGAAATTGTGATCGCTCAAACTGTGAGGCAATTTGGGTTCCTGTTTCAGCAGCTCTGACTCGATGAGCTTGAGCTCTGTCTTGCCCGGCGCGACGTTATTGACGAAACTGGTGTCGAACGGATCGACATCTGCTTCCTCGTCGTCTATCGGCAACGATTCCTCCAAGGACTTCTGCGAGTAATATGGCGTTAACGGCTTGGAAGGTAGAGTCTTCTCTTCTTCGGTAGTCGCCAAAAGATCAGGTCTCTTCGACGGTGTCGGCAACTCAAACGCGACGGCTTTAGTTGGCGCTAGCTCAAGAACTTCCGGCCGGGAAGTCTTCCTTTCGAATCTTGTCGGTGCTGCCTCGATGTCCTCCTCGAAGTCGAACTCGAACGCGGGCTTGACTGGCGCGGATGTAATCGGCACGGGTGGTCGAGGTGGCAACGGTTTCACAGATGGCTGTTTCAGTGATTCTTCATCCCTTCTCGGATCGAAATCGTCGTCGTCCTCGATGTGTCTATTGGCTTGCTCGCCGAGCAATTCTTTCTCCAATACCTTGAGTTCTGTCTTGCCAGGTGGGAGTTCCTTCACTGCAGACGTGTCGAAAGGATCGACATACGTGATTTCTTCTACGGGTGCGATCGGCTGATCTGCCAGTTGGCTAAGATCGGTCGTCGAGCCACCTAGCAGATCCTTCTTGGGTAACTGCGCGCCATTATGATCGTTGTGATTCTGCTCATTGTCCAACTTTAGCAAACCAGTCTCGTAATCTCTGTTCAATCCAGCAGGATCGGTAAGAGATATGGACACCTCCGAGATCGGCAGTTCTTCGAGTTCTTCAAGCTCCTTCTCGATGAACTTTAATTCCGTTTTACCCGGCAGGATGTTAGTCGCGAATGTGGTGTCAAAGGGATCAGCCTCGTCGACGAAAGTGGCCGCCTCGAAGCTAGCTTCGATTATCTCCGTCCGAAAGTCGACTGTTTCAGGTTCCTTCGTTGCGAACGGATCATCAGTTTCCTCGAGATGAACCGGCCCGTCCGATACGGCGTCTAGATCGAATTCGGTTTCATCCAAGTCAGGGATCTCTTCCAATATGGTCTTTTCCTTCAACACCTCAAACTCGGAAATGTCCAACGGACCGTTCGATGCTTTCTCGGTGGTCGTCGGCGTCGTAACTTCCTGAGTAGCTGCGGAATTGACGGGGGTGACCGGTCTTGGTAATACCGGCGGTAGTTTCGTCAAGTCGATGGGGATATCGGGAAGATCGTTATCGTCATCCAGAAGAGTCTTCTCTATCTCTATCAGTTCCGCGGCGATTTCCGCTGATGGTTGTTCTACCTCGTCAAAATCGTCCAACAGTAGATCCTGCTGAAGTCTAGGTCGTCTGCCCTTCGTAAGCTTGCAAGTACTCACATGATCGATTCTTCCTGACAGCACTTCGACAGCATTGCCCAAGCTGACTAGCTTATTGCCCTTCTTATCGACTGTTTTGAGAACTCTATCAGCGCTGGTAGTATCAAACGGATCATCCCCTGCCTCCTCCTCAGTCGGACTATCTGGTATGTACGCTAATTGGACATCGATGTTCTGCAGAACATCGACGTAAGTGGTGTCGAAGATGTCCTCGTCAGCGGAGTCCTCTTGTTCATCCTCGTCCTCTGGTACCTCCACAAAACCGTCTTCGCTCACCAAGAGCTTCTCCGCCTTCTTGTCTCCTTGACCATCGATCTGTAGTGGTTCACCCTCGATTGGATTACCCTCCTTGTCGAAACCCACCCACTTCTTCGAGGACGATTTCTTTGACTCGTCTTCTCTTGCCGATTCCTTCGATTTTTTCTCGTTCAACGGCGCCTTTCGCTGGAAGAACGACGTGGACTTTATCCGGTCGAGATCATCCTGGGTCTTCTTGAGGATCGAATCGACGCCAGCAGTCAAGGCCTGGAACTTCTTCCACTCGTCGGATCCGGTATTGCCGCCGGTCGACTCGCCAGACTCCTCGACTTTCTGCTGGGCTTCCGCCCGCTCGCGCCGATAACGCTCGAGCTCCTCTGGATCGAACTCCTCTTCCTCTCCGCCTTTCTTGCCCTTCTTCGGCTTTTTCTTCTTCTTCAGGCCCTTGGCTAGCTTGTGCATCCTCTAAGACCTACCGTGGTGCGCGAGAGGCTTCTGCAAGTAGTAGAGTATACATTCATACATTTATAGGAAAATCGATCAAACACTTCCAAGCGGCGAGTTTCCTAGGACTATATTTTCTAAAATTGTATTTACTATCACGCATCTTGTTTCGCAATGAGACGCGTGCGTAATCGCAAAGATTTGCAATAAGTATCTCCTCGCGTTTATATTACACGCACGTTATATTTGCACTGCAACGTTGCAACGAAACCGTGACTATTGCTTGTGCAAATGACGCTTTCTATATCATTGGTTAGGAAATAGCGTCTCAAAATACCGGCGACGCATGGATTATTGCCAAAAGAGGCCAAAGATCGATCGCAGTGCAGTAAGCAAACTTATTTTTCCCTTGTTCTTTGGTCGTTAGAAAATAACGATCGACAGATACAAGGCAAAGCCAAATATTCATCAAAGAGATGCTCTGTAGACGAATCACTAATTTATTTACGAATAATCCGGTAAAGTCATCGCAACTAACGAAAGATCGATAGACATTAAAATCATCGGCAGAAATCAGTCTCGATATTCCCATCGCGATTTAACACTTTAAATACTTGCAGATCTTGATGGATTTAACGAAAGCTCCAAATTGTCTTTTGGAAATAAGCGAGCTTCTTTCGACGTATTATGTATGCGAAGAGCACCACAGAATAACGCAACGTACAACTGTTAAATGATCTGAAGTATCTTTCATGTCTTACAATGTGATGACATTTTGCAGAAGCGAACGATGCGAATGAGACGTGCAACAATTTACAGATGTTCCTCAGCTCGCGCATGTCTCGTGTTATTATCTTATGCTAAGTTAAACATCGAATACTAACGCTAATGCTAGTAATAAGCTTACGATCATCTAAATATGCTAATTTGCATTTTAAGTATACATCGAATGCCGATAGCATGGAATTAATATACTGGTATCTGATGCAACAACTATGCGAGTATTATCATAAAACAGCAGAAAACCATGCGTTCTTGATGCTCTTGCCACGTTTTTAACGTGGCGAATAAATAAATAAAACGAGCACGAAGAGCAAAATGAGGCTATATAGAACTTGTATTGAAACTCGGGATGACCATTGAAACAAGAATGGAAACCACTAGACGCCTTCCAAGAACAACAGAACTTGAAAATATGTCATTGGCAAAACTCTGCGGGATGAAATTCGCAATGAAGACATCCGCAACATCTGCGAGATTCAAGATGTCATAAAAGATGGATCAGAATCAGGAGACGAGCATGAAGAGAGCACAGGATGGGTGATAAGCTAGCAAAAATCGATAAAAGTGGGAAACCAAACACGGGCCATCTGAACGGCCTCCAAAATGTTGGTGCGAAAGTTAGACATCGACGTCGCAGGAGAACAGGCAGACTGATGGAAGGATAAAACACAGGACGCGGTCCTATAAGAAGAAGAAGAAGAAGAAGTAGAAGATAAATAAAAAAAGGAAAGAAGAGAGAAGAAAGCGGATTGCGTGTCGGATGAAAAAGATGATAGCCGCATGCTAAGGCGGACGGAGAACGTAGGCTTCCATCATGAACCTTTAAATATAACGTTCTATCTCTTACAGTCAGTTCGCGTGTTGTACATCGCTTTGGTAAGAAATGCCCCCCTGCACGCGCGCAACCCTCCGTGGTTACGTTTTGGCCACGGATCGCTGAACAGCTTTGCTACGAGATAACACAGGTCTAATGTGGCACGAGGGTGTGCGCGCGCACGAGTATGTGTGATGTGTCATGAAATTATAATCGATACGTGACAGGGAAAGGACGAACTCACGAAAGGGAAGAATTTCTCTCTCATTTTGACAAAAACCTCGATGAGGTGCACCACAGATCGCTCCGCGCTGTTTGCATTGGTTCGCGATAGCTCTTCATGCTTCTCGCGTCGAATGGACGACGATAAACCGTGAAAGAGAATGATAAATGATAAAGGTAATTCCTGGAAACGTTATCGATGAGCGATAAAGGCGCACTCCTCACTCGTATATTCAATCGGGTCACGGTACAATAAGATCCAATAATCAATGGCACCTGTCGCGTTTCTAGCGAAGCTAACGCCTCAACCGAGACGATATCCGCGAATTCCTCCAGTCACTCCGCGTTCTACCGGAAATCACCCGCAAAACTGAGCGAGACGATCTCCCGCGTGGGTTGTCATCCCGATTGCATCTGATCCTTCTTAACTGCACACAATTATTTAACATTGTACGCTTGCTTGTCGTCAACGAGGCTCTCACGTGAGATCGTTCACGTGCGAGCGGCAACCTGCGAATGAACACAGCGAGCCCCCCAGATCGGCGAATCCGAATTCGGTAAAGCCGGACAAATCGATTCCTCGATTTGATGATGACGATGCGCGACAGGCGTCAGCAAAATCAATACTTCTCCGCGCGAAGATCAATACCTCGTGGGCATCAATGTCCAGAAGGAACCGCCGAGGGGTACCTCGCGGTGCCCTCGCCCCCTCCTCCTCCCTCTCCCCCCTCCCCTCCCCCCTCGCCCCTGACGGCGGAGTGGATTGCAGGACGCGGTGAGACGCGGCGATTAAAACGAAAAGCGTCGAGGGGAGGTTGACCTTTCCTGCGCTCCGAGATCGATCGCGGACTCTGCCGACTCTTATTGCATCGTTCTCGTCCATCAGACTCTGTTACCCCTTCGTAGTCCTCGCCGGGTCAGCTATGTTCATCCAAGGTGGCGGGGACGGAGCCGGCGGGCGGGGGGAGGGGGAGGGCGAGGAGGGGAACGGGGGAACGGGGGAACGGGGGAATAAAGTAGGGGGCGGGCAGAGGAACGGGGGCAAGCTCGAGCGGCTCGAAGTGGAACACGCGGCGCGGTCCGCGTTGCGTCTAATTTTATCCGCGTCTGAGGGAGTTCGCGGACGGCGCGCGGATTCCAGCGACAGCTCATCTCCGGTCGCATCGATTTCCGGAAGAAGCGAGCACCCGAGTTAGCTCCGCACAGCGAGCCCGCGATCCTCGCCTCCGACACTGCGTCGGCTTCTCCTCGGAATTGCAGTCCCGCCATTCTGCACGCGTGCGCTCGCAAGTTCGGTCAAGGCGGACATGTCCGAGAGAGGAGAAGCGAATTGGAGGGACGGATGCGTGCTCGAGAAGCTCGCAGAGATCCAAACGCGAGGCAGTCGCACATGCTTGCGCGCGATGCGTGCGCGTGCTCGCACGCGCGTCTCTCGCTTCTCAAGATGAACTCAAGATGAACTCGCGCGCGCGTAAACAGTCCTCCAACACTCGCCGATAGAAATATGATAACTAGCAGTAGTAGAAGCACGTGCCTCGTGCGATTATTATCTTATGAGTCGCGATAGGAACTGACGACGATTGATTTCAGCATAGGCGTTAAGCAGCATAAGCACCAGGCGTTCAGGCGAGCCGAGCGAGAACTCAGCCGGGCTGGCTGAACGAGCCAAGCGAAATTCCGGGATACATCTGAACGCGGGACTGCTCAGCGGTGGTGCGACGCTTCTCCTGGCATGCGCGTCGCGTCAATCGGTCGCAGGACAGGGGCTAAGCCGCCCCTGTTCTCTATCTTCTAAGCGAGCACGCTTGCCGCGAAGCGGCACCCCACGAAGCATCGATCGGTGGGGAGCGGGGGAGGGGGAGGGGGGGGGAGGCGGCGGAGGCTAGGGGCGAGGGGGATTAGGTGAGAGTGCGATCAGCGACTAGCGCGGCGCCGGATCGCGCCGGAAGCGTCTTTCTGGAATCGGCGGTCCCGATCGCATGCGTAGGCAGAGCGCTATTTCCGTTGCAGTGCGGCGCAAATGCGGCGCAAATGCCTCGTCGAGATGGACGCGAGATGGACGCGGATAATCGCGTCAGATTACGTCAGATTGCCATGCGACGACGTGAGATCAACGGACGGGCCCTCGCCTGTTGCGAAATCCGCGAGGAAATCGCGGAGATAGCGTCCTCCTGCCGAAGACGCGTCACGATCGGGATCCGGACGGCCGGAAGCGATCAATCCAAGCGAGCGTGCGGCAGCGCCTGGGGTGGTGCACCCTCTCGGCTCCAATTCTCGCGCTTACGGGGGCCAGCGAATTGTGTTACATACGCGCGTCGTGTAATGTACGTAATACTCACGATTTCAGCCTCATCAGCCACATCCGTACGGAGCACATTTTTTCCGCGTCATCCCGCTCGGTTTGGTCTCCGCGTAGCGGCCTCGAAACTCGCAGCCGGCGCACTCTACTCGACGCGAGAGAAAGGGAGAGAGAGGGAGGGAGAGAGAAAGAGAGAGAGAGAGAGAGAGAGAGAGAGAGAGAGAGAGAGAAGGAAAGCGCGAGGTGGACGGCGACGACGGCAGCTAGGAGATCGGAAAGCCGCAGGCACGAACGAGCGGATGTCTGTCTGCCTTCTGGAAACGAACGGACGGCGACGTCGACGACGGCGGGCGTCGAGAGAGACGCGAGAGCCCTGCCGAAAGCGAAGGCGACTCACCTCGTACTCTTCTGCGGGCCGAGCTATTTCCAGCATCGATCCGTTTCCGCCGGAGAAGAAACATGCGCGGCGGCCACACCACCCACTACCCTCGACGCGGAGCGTCGCGACGCCGCCGGTGGCGATGGCAGCGACGGCGGCGGCCGGCGAAGAATCAACGGCGCCGTGTGCGATGATGCCGCACGAATGACGATATCCGGCGAGCGATGGGCGACATTCAAACGTACGCTGTTCGCGTTCGCGAGCCTTGCAGCCGAGCTTTCGTCGAAATAAGATAGATTTAAATTGAAAATTTAATTCGTATCGGACACTTGCACGTACATCTGTCAAACAATTGTGTCGGATACTTTACATCGAGGATGCAACTCGTTGCTGCAAAAGGAAAAATCAATCGTAGTTTTGCGCGAAAATAGAATAGCCAATTAAAAGCGGATTCGGCTGTTATGTTGATCACATCGTTGGCATTTCGGTTCCTGGCAGTCCGGCATGGATTTCAAAGCTTGATCGATTCGATTGAAGCGTAATAAAGCGCGGACTGAGCTGAACTGCTCGAAACAACCTTGCGATTCGCTGGATCACCTGCACTGCCCCGATGCCGACGTCGCTGACAGCTGCAGTCGCTCGTACACGATCACAGCCCTTATTGACAGAATGAGCTTCCTCATACGTACGACGACACCATCGTGTCATCTATCTTGCGCAAGTTCCGCAATCCTCGCGTCGCGGAGCTCGTTTGTTAAAAATGTCAGAGTAGAGTCGCAGAGGCCTGCGACAAGTTTGTTCGTTTGAGGGAGAATATGCTCCCCGGTGCGTCTTATACTCTTTGACGTTTGCTGTTCATCGTTTGCGAACAGCATCTCGTGCAAAAAAGGAAAGAAAAAAAGAAACAGATTGTAGAACGATCGAGGTGAATGCGTTCTTTCGAATCGATGAGACGTCCTCTTCGCGAACGAAAGAGAATGACAGAGGCAGGCGGCAAATGTTAACAATGGAAACAATATATTATTATCTACAACCAGAGCTTCTGCGAGACGTACGTCCGAGATTCGGTAATCCGAGATTTGGCTCCCGCAATACATGTATGCGTGTGGGCACGCGCGTGCGCGCGCGTATGTGTGTATACAATTTGTATATATTTCCTCCTCATTATGTATATATATATATATATATATATATATTTCTTCTCTTTGAAATTGTATGTTTATTTTACACATAAAATTAATATAATTAATAATAATACGAATATTAATAATAACAATAATTATAAGAATAATAATTTACATTACTTTCACCGTTATTGTTTACATAATCATGATCACGGTAATTAGAATCATATGTATAACGATCATACGTAACCGCGCGGCGTAACTAGTCGTCGTACAAGTTTGCCAAGTGAGGAACTGTCGTCGTAAAGATTTGATTCGCTGATTTGACACAGACGCCCGAGTTCCGGTTATCGAGAACGCGTTAACGCGTTCGCAACTTCCGCCGCAACGTACAAGAGGGATGGAAGGGTAGGGGGGGGGGGCCCATCAGCATCAGCGACCGTTTGTCACGATCACTCGACAAAGGAGCACGGGACACGCAATAGCGATGCGATAACGATAACAAATGGATTCGAATTAATGATAATCGAAAGGAAATAGTCCGAACAATCAACGCATAATCAACTACGTCTCGTAACATCGCATCTTTTTTCTCCTCGTCCTCGTCGTCGGTTTTCTTTTTTTCTTTTCTCTCTCTCTCYCTCTCTCTTTCTCTTCCTCTCTCTCTCTCTCTCTCTCTCTCTCTCTCTCTCTCTCTCTCTCTCTCTCTCTCTCTCTCTCTCTCTCTCTCTCTCTCTCTCTCTCTCTCTCTCTCTCTCTCTCTCTCTCTATACAAGTGCACAATTATTTACACATAATCAATATAATGACGGACTCTAGGGTGCCTTTTTGAGCGCGTTTTAAAACTCTTGGAGTACCGGCATGTAATCCGGAATTATTTGGCACATCTGAGTTTTGCGTCCTCTTCATATGCGGTTCGATACTTGGCATCGATACATCGACCGTTCATACATTTTGGCTCAGAAGATCGATTTTAGATATCTAAAAATGGGGGTTAATGATTCCTCTCTTTTCTTTCTTTCATCAAAGACATCTCACACATAGATGCGCACACACTCTCTCTCTCTCTCTCTCTCTCTCTCTCTCTCTCTCTCTCTCTCTCTTTCTATCTCTGTATCTACATCTTGCGTCCACTTTTTACGGCTGCGTCACATCGAATCTGAGTCTATCTATCTGTCCTCTCGCAATCGACTAAGGTGAACTAATCACGACACAATAGCCCACGAACTCTCTAGACGAGCCGACAGCGATACATTTCTGATCGAGGGAGTCTTTACCGAAGGAGAAGAGGAGGAGGAGGAGGAGGAAGGAAAGGGGAGACAGAGAGAGAGGAGCAGGGAGGAGGAGGGGAGGGGAGGATCCTGACGCGTCGAGAAACGGGAAAGACTCTCGATCGTACACAATTATTGCTAAACGCAAGAATACACCTGCGGGACATACACGTGGCGTACTTCCGCTACGATGCAAAAACGCCGGATCGTGCTCTCCCAACGAAAGGAGGAAACGAAGAAGAAAAAGAAAAATAAAGAAACCGCGACGGTCCTTCTTGCTACTTTGCTTTTATTTATTATCTTTTTATATCCTTTTTTCGTGTTTTTTTTTTTCTTTTCTCTTTTTCTCTTTGCTTCGTATTGAGCTCTATTCGATAGCCAGACACAACGACACAGATTAAACACCTTTTTACCCTATCGATCGCATCGTAATGATCGCTCCCTGTATAGAAAGAAAAAGAAAAGAAAAAGAAAAGAAAGGAAAAGAAAAGAGAAAAAAAAGGAGAAAGACATTCAGGAGAAACAATCGTCTCGTTTTTTACGCAAGAAGTTTACCCGGAAGCCTGTATGTACCGAGCCACAGTCGAGTCTAAATCTATCGCGTTCGACGAGTCTACGGGCAAGAAACACGAGTTTCTGCTCTCTCTCTCTCWCTCWCTCTCTCTCTCTCTCTCTCTCTCTCTCTCTCTCTCTCTCTCTCTCTCTAAAAACAGACACCAAATCGTGTAGGGTGAAAACCGGGTGCTCCGGGTTAGGGGCGTTGGTGACTTTCGTCTCCGTGATCACGCGCGTGATCTCCCCTTTGCGCTCGAGAAGAGATACAACGCGCGTATCGTTACGCTCGTGGGCGGTAGTATATAAATCTCGTCGTTATCGTCGAATTCCTCTTCTCCCTTTCCTCGCGATAACAGCTCTCGCGCGATTAGAACGGGTACGGATCGTCAAAAGTTCCTAATCAAAGGTCACGCGAGAGAGAAATACGCGATTCCCTATGACCGTGAGCCCGCGGAAGTTCCGATGCATGACTTGACACGACGCGACTTGTTGGCGATAACAAGCAAGCGGAAAATTAACTCTAACGCGAATACATCTCGTAACACGACGCGCTAACGCGTATAAGCGTTCACAATTTCACGGCGCTCGCCGTGCACCGAATGGGATCACCTTGAAGAAATCAGCGTCGAGAAGCCGCTCTCGCTTATCAAAATTTATCAAAACGCACATGCGTGGTGCATGATCATAGAAAATCGCGCTGCGCTTTCGCTTCGAAATTTTTCACCGTAAGGGAGACATCAGGTCAGGTACGTTTCCTCACGCGAAGGGCTAATAATGTAAGAAGGAGCGAGAAGACGCTCGGCAGGTGTGTTCTGGCGCGCCGAGAACGAACGGTCTCCGAATATCCGCGCGCGCTTCTAACAGTTAATCGTTTGTCGGTCTGAGAGAACGTGACCGCAAATGCCTCGGGAATTCCGTACAAACGTTTCTCGTTCTTTCGGGATCGCTCTGGGACAAGTACCACGGGCGAAGCTGCAGCAGCAATCCTGCTCGACAATTTAAGCGTTAACTTAGACTTAAGCTCGGCCGGTGGTCATCCGTGATTTGATTGACGCATCACTGAAGCATCATCGACGCGATCGAACCTTGGGGAGGCCTAACGTTCGCCATCGTGGCGATGTCGAATGGTGAACACGCTTCCGCTTCTCTACCAAAGATCGCGCGTCGCAGGAACAGTCCGATTGACGTTTTCAGTGTTTTCGGCGACCGATTCGTCCTCCTCTTCTCCTCTTCTGCTTATTCCTCTTCCTCCTCCGTCCGAAGACCGCTTGCCGATTCTTCGTCATTTCATGGCACCAGAGTACGACAACACGTTCACGCGGAAGACTCTGTCAGGCTGGATGGTGCTCGCCGCGATACAATGACCGGGGAAGATTCAAGATTTCGCGCGCGCGCGTAAGAAACATAAAACTATGTAACAGGCACCTGTAGAATAATCTCCGAATCCCTGTCAGACTTGCTTGGAGAATCGCTTCTGGTAAGCGCTTCCCTTGCAGACAGACACCGCAATACTGGCCTCCGATCTCGCCGTGCTGTGAGACGCATTATAGAAATGTTTCGCTTTACGGTCGCTGGTTTACTGAACCCAGGACGCGGGCACCCACTGCGGTTCCCTCTCGAGCGAATTGATCTCCGCGAGAAGCTGGCTGTATGCCCGATCGGTCTCGTTGTTGAGGATAAGCATGTCGAATAAGTGGCCGTATTTGTCCTCCATTTCACGCGCCTTCTCGATTATATCCTTCAGCTCTTCCTCTTTGAAATTCTCATTATTCTTTAACCTCTTCTGCCTCAGTTTCTCGAGACTCGGAGGCGCGACGAACACGACGTACGGCTTCAGGTTTGAGTTCCGCAGAATCTTCAGGCTCTGCGGGTGAAGATTTAAGACACAGATTTTCCCGGAATTAACCACTGTCCTGATGGCTTCTACGGACGTGCCGTAGTACGCTTTCTCGTACTCGCCATGCTCGACGAACTTCCGGCAGAGGATATCGGATTCGAACTGCGCACGCGAGATGAAGTGGTAATCCTGGCCGTCGACTTCCGAGTCCTTCTTCGGACGACTCGTGTCTGAAAATTGCAAAGTGGAACGCATCCGTTTTTAGATCGACGCGCTTATGAGATATTCCTGTCAGCGAGACAAGTGGCCACGTTATTGGCCATTTAATGAAGCGGAATGGAGCTTACGAGGAATCGCTGCGGCAAAGCGTTCGCTGTCCTGCATCAGTTTCTGTCTGAGTTCGTGTCGCCCGATATTGGGTGGTCCGATGAGCACGATTGGCCTTTTATGATTTGCGCGAGGATAGTACAAGGCGACCTCCTCGTACGTCAGCACCTCCTCGCTGTCGTAATCTGCGGGTAGAACATCAGAACGAGGTTCGTGAAACTTCATGAGGAGCGATCTATAAGCGATGTAGACTCGGCTTGTATTCTACGTACCGTCTATGGCAGTTGTCGCGTACAGAGGATACCCGTCGTCGTTGAAGTTCGCGCCGAATTTATTTCGTTTCTTCTTCTTTGGATTCTTCCTTGCGCACAGCAGCGTGCTGGACTTTTTCGAACCGCGCACCGTCGACTTGTCGCCAGTTATCGTTTGCTTTATGGATTCTCGTCTGCGCGAATAAAACGGGAACGTATGTAGATTTTCATTTGGAATCGAACGAACTCCTCGATTAGGATCAACTCACTGATGCTGGAACACTCTGCTGGGTATCAAGCCAGCCAGAGTCTGATCCTCTTCGCCTTCCCGATATGCTTGCCACCAGTTGGGATCTTCTTGGGAGATTACATGAAGCACGTCGCCCTTCTGGAAGCTCACGCCCAATTCTCTGCATGGTATGTACGGGTCTTCTTCGGGATCATAGTCGAAATATGCTCGTACGTGTATCTGGATACGGACAATGAAGGTGATATCACGTTATCCTATCCCACATCTGCGTTATGTCCATAATAAAACTGAGCAAACTGATCCGTCTGATCTTATTTGAAAATCTTTCGTGGCATCGTTAAATCAATGCCCTGGGATGAGGAAATGTCACGCGAGGAAACGTTACATCGTGCATGATATCTCCTCGTTAAAATACAAAAGTACAAAAAGTGGATTATCTTGAATCGATTTTGCCTGATTGCGATTACATCGACTCGCAAGCAAAACGACCACTGCAGACAGCCCGAGACAGTTTAAGGATAAACGTTTTTCATGTGACATTTGCTCCTCCACCTCCGGCGCTTCGCGATATTGGTTGTTCTAGTTCGAAACTCTGAGCACATACATGATTCACGCGTCTCTAGTACAAGGATACGCTAAATATATCAATGTACACCGATATACGAGCACATGGATCGTACCTGCGTCGTCTCCTCTCTCCTTAAATTATTTCTTTGATTTGTCGGTGCCGGAAGCACCAAGAACGTGAGGCTGCCTTGCATACCAGCAAGAATGTCGCAGACCTCGTTTACGGTCTTGCCGCGCATCTCCACGCCGTTCACCTCGAGAACCTCGTCACCCTCGTGCAGGAGACCCGACTTATCCGCCGCACCACCGCGCACGACACGACCTTGAAGAAGAGATCACTTGAACGTCATCCTTCTCGACGTGTAATCGAGCGATAAAGAGAGATACAGTAAGTTTCTCACGAGCCAGGACGCGAGAACTTTGAGATAAATTGGGAGAAACGACAACGGCAAGATCAGGATAGAATGTACACGCCAAGTACTAGCTGATGATTACCTATGATCACCGCATCCCCTTCGTTTCTGACAGTAGCGCCTAGGGGTTCATTGGTCTTCTCGATTCGGATGATCTTGATGTTGTCGACGCGCGAGTCCTTCCAGCTGGAAGGGCTGGGCGGACAGCTCGCTGGCGAGGACGATGGACTCTGTTTCTTCTGCAAGCCGTCCACGTACGAGATGATGGAATCGTGCGCCAGAAGCAGAGCCTCCATGTCGTAATTCGTCAGAATACTCGTTAATTCTTCCACGGCGGCCATTGTTTCCGCTCCGCCGACACCTGTTGCGGTCGATGACAGTTGCCATTTTTCCAGGATGTCCACGCACTGAAATGTACGCACGTCAAGGTCAGATCGAAGCGGACGAAGGCGCTACTCGATACCGCCGCAAGAAGGATTAAGTAGACAACAAATATCCCATGTTCTTTCTGATGCATGCGCGAGTAAAACCATAACGAAGATATTACAGACGTGCATATGATAAATATGTACGTAATTGTGCAAAGAAGATGTTACAGATTATAAATTTCACGTACATCGCGTGCCAGGCTGGACGCATCATCGGCGTGATGTTTGAAGCTCTTGCTCGCCCTGAGCCGATTCTTCAAGGCGTGACGTGTCGCGAGAGCGGAGGCGAATCGACTTTGCACCAGAAGCGTCCGAACCGCCTCGATTTCAGCTTCGACGCCCGGACCCGAAATACCAAGAGCACCTGAAATATTCCGCAGCTGAAGCTGCAGCCTCTCCAACGTAGCAACGACCTCGCCGTACGCTGAAAAAAATGAAAGGCATACTCGTTGGAGACTTGCGGAATCGCCGGTGCTGCCGCAACACCCGCTATTTATTTACGTCACGCGACCGCTGCTAGCGAGAAGATGACGAGGAACTTGATTCCGCAGCATCCAGTCTCTGGGATTTTCTCAGTGCTCGCAGAAAAGCGGGAGCGGGAGCGATAAGTTACGGTACATAAAACGGAGAGGAATTATGAAACGGGATTGTCCAAAGTGGAATGAAATCCTTTTGCTCTCGGCTGTTGGATTAGATCTAATGAAGATATATCGCGCATTGCGAAAGGTAGCTTACTGAGAGGCCTAGGAGGCTCTTCCACTTCTTGCACTGCATTAGGAGTCGCATGCGTGACCCGACTAACACCGGTGGTCACCTCGTCCTGCGCGTAAGCGAGATTTTCCTGGCCAGAGAGACTCGTCGCATGGCTCTCCAGGGCCTGAAGCTTCTTGGACCCGCGCAGAGAACAGCTGAGTATTTCCTGCCTCTCCTCCTCATCCTTCCGTTTCCGTAGCTGTTCCTGCAAGTGTGACGTAACTGGTAAGCGGTTCGCTCGCTTCTGCGATTCTGCGAAACGTAGACACGTTGCTCTCGAATTCGTAAATTTCCGCACGGCGAGCATAACTCTTTCACGTCCTGTAAAGCATGCGAAATTTTATTCAACTTTTACCCGGCTGGCGCATAAACCGCTCGGACACGCGACACGTCCTCATAAAGTGTTCTGTATTCTTTTTCGCATAAAACGCACACGCAAATGAAGATAGCCGACAACATTCAACAGATCAGCAGCGATGTCGATGAAACGTGAGCGTTGTATGAATTTTCTTACCTTATTGGAAATTATTATCACGATAACTCTAGCAATGCCAACGGCTCCGGCGACTCTAATGCAGCGAACTGCGAGGCAATCATCACGTGCAACTGCGTGTAAATAACGAGCGCCGTAAATGCATGCGTACATCGAGGGATTCGTAGCGCATCCTGAGCGATTAAAATTCGCGCGAAAATACTCGCGAGTCCTCGAACGACGTCGAGGATCGATCGGACGCCTGTACCTGCTTATCGATTATTCCGAAGCAGCTTATATTCAAAGGAGCAGCGTGATCTCGTCTGGTCAGCGTCAGCTAGAAATCCGTACATTAATGTCATCATACGTGATACGTGCATCTTCCGTGCGCGTCATCGCGCGCTTTAATGCCTGCTTGTATCATCAGAGAAAGCAAACAAACATTTTCGACGGACGACGGAGCTTCGATTGATATCGATCAAGTCCTTCGCGACAGAATCTGGCGTTCGTCCATCGACCATCCAGCTTCAAAGAAACGGAATGTGATTGTATAACGACAACACTTGAAGAACATAGCTCTTCCATGAGTCGTTCGTCCGATCTCGAGCGGCACATAATGCATGCGCGCAACGTACGTAGAAGCGTACGCAGAGCGCAATGTACAATAATTTTTATCTCTTCCGTGAATCGGGACAACAGCTTGCTCGTCCACTCGCGATCAAGTCGCGCGAATTCAAATCACGCTATCGGCGTGTGTTATTCCGCGATTCGTGATCTACGCCCACCGGCGTCAGCTGATAAAGTCAGC
Source organism: Eciton burchellii (assembly GCA_020341155.1). Lineage (NCBI taxonomy): Eukaryota > Metazoa > Arthropoda > Insecta > Hymenoptera > Formicidae > Eciton > Eciton burchellii. The sequence goes on along the minus strand of JAHMML010000003.1, from coordinate 1,599,640 downwards.
GTTAGTCAGCCGATGTGTATTGCCGTTGCAATATTGCGACGCGCGTGACAATGCCAGACGCGCGCGCGCGCGCGTGTGACTGACGATAAAGAGCGTCAGAGCCAGCGGAAGATACGACGCTCGCTCGTGATTTTCATTTATATAACGAACGCCGCGTGTAATACTATGCGAGAGGCCAGGAATATCCCCAGCGAGAAGCCCTGTTTTTTTTCTTTTCTCATCGCAACAGCGGACGTAAGGTTTCCCGTGGAACCTGAGCTTACGCGCGCGCGCGCGCGCGCTAAGGCTGCCACGTGCAGAATTATTAAAAAAAATACGAGGAGGAGAAATCCGTCTAATCGTCCGGGTGACGATCGGCGGTCCTCCGATTTCCTGCCGATTTCACGGGATCACGTCTCGATCTCCTCTGATCTCGCGTTGCGCATTGTGCGCTTCAGCGCACTAATGGCACGGCGAGTAAAATCGAATCGGAATGTCTCTGTTTATCCAAATATCGAGGAGTCCGCGAATAACGGGAAGCGACAATAGAAAGTAGCCTGAGCGTGTCCGCTTCCGAGGCACCTGCTGTGCCCTACCATGAGCGTATTAGGGCTGCAAGGTTGCATCGGGGACCCGGCAAGGGTGCCTGGTCTTGAGGCAGATCAGGAGACCGAGGTCAGGGAGAACAGCAGGACAAAAAAACGGACCGAATGCGGGCCCAGGCCTGTGCGCGTCCGCGCCTATCGGAACGTTACATTTCAGGCCATGTAATCTTAGACCATTGTGGAGGTTCTTTACATTCCAGGCTACACTTGACGTCGAGTCAGGTAAGAGCGCGCGGCGCGAGGATTCCACAAGATAAACACACTCTCACACAACGCCCCGGCGACGCCGGTCACGTAAGGGCTTCTGGCATTTCTCACACTTACAGATACCGAGATTGTATGAATCTCAAGCGTCCTGGCACTCGAGCATTCCCAGAGCCCGCGCAGCGACGTGATCGCCAACGTGGCGTGGCTCTTCTTCTTCGGTTTTCACACTTTCTCATTTAAGTTACAAATCGTGTGCGCGCACGATGGTCGAAGTTCAAGCGCGGGACACGCCCGCGAGGCCGAGACGCTCCCGTTTCATCCGCCGAATCGTTCGCGCTCTTCGTTCTTTAGGCTTCCCCCGAGCTCCTTTATGCATAAGGCCGACACTTGCAGCGGCAGATAGATAAAACTCGACGTTGCTCGTCGAGCTGATTCGATTTTGTAACGGTATATCTCGCTACGCTCGTTAACAGCAGTTCCGATATGCCTAATTAATTTCCACTTGCGCGGGGTCACGTCATGGCTAATTTATCAATCGAAACTTCGCCGGTGGCAGCTTCTGTTGAGGGAAATTCGGAAACTGCGCCGCGGCCACGTCACGAGTGCTGCTTCAATAATAACCATTGTCATCCCGATCTCCGCGTTCAGCGGACACTTGTCCGCTTGCGCGTATGTGTGCGAGCGTTGCGCGGCAGCATGGTGCGCGTGATGTTACTGTCCCCTTAAATTACGCTCTGTCATTCACTATGCTCGTATCGTTACGCGACGCGATCGCTGCTTATCCGCGCGGAATGCCCGCGCGATCATTGCTTCCCATAAAATTACAACGTGCGAACTAACTTTGAAGAAAGTCGACGATCTCGTAGAGCGAGTCGCGAACGGGACGCGTTCAGAGTCTGTATCTCACTCTCTCTCTCTCTCTAAATTGAGCATTTTATCGGGAGTTAAGTTTACATCGAGATAAAATTCCCATTTTCCCGAATCGGCCGCGCGCCTAGCTAACGACTTTGCTCGACCATGGAGGTCGGAATAAAATCAAGTAAATTCCGTCGTCGCGACGATAGCAAGATGCTTCCGTGACATCAGCGGAAGCTTCGTGCTACGTTTTACGAGCTGGACCGAGTTGGCAGCTGGCAATATTACACCCTTCGGACCCTTTCCCCGAGATGCAAATATCCTTCCTCGCGTAAAGCGCGTTCTGATGGCAGACGTTCCGGGGACGTTCATCGAGCAGAAACCAGATGCTCCAAGAATTTTACCAGCTCCGAGGAATTCGCACGCGAAACCCGTGCGTGTTTCGTGAAATTCGCTCTCGGTTCCAACGAAAATAATAATTCCTTTCTCGACTCGACACGTCTCCGGCTGGCTCCTCGGTTTCGTTTTCCTTCGCGTGATACTTACGCCCTGGCACGTCCTCCTCCGAATTTCACGTGGGGCTTGGGGTGCAACTCTTTCGAGCACTCTCTCGTATGCTCATCATGCGTGCTTACGTGACTCGACGCGAGTCGATACTCCCTCGTTTCTTACCTGATACTTCCTGATGGAGTGAAGCTGTTGCTGTGTCGGCTCGGCGTTGGCATTGTCGCTCGTTTCGACGTTATTGTTCTGCGTGGACAAGCGGAGATTATCTTTCGGCGGTCTGGCAGGTGCTCTCTTTTGATCGCGAGGCGGGATGGCAGGCTTGACCCCGTTGAGACCGGCCTAAAAACCCATTCCAAACAGCTCGCATTAAATGGTCCCGTGTCGTCCCGACTTCGAGCAAACTACATTGCCAAATTAATCACCTCCTTTCGTTTCATTCTTTGTCATTACTTCCAAACAGACTACCCATACTCGAGTCGAGATACCTCAAAGAGCCGCGGTTTTCTACGCGCGAGTGAAGAGAAACATCAGAGGAAATACAAAAACAGAGAGAGATAGAGAGCAAGAGAGGGAGAGAAAGCTGACGCAACGGAGAAGCGAGAAGCGAAAATGTCGAAAGCAGAGATACCAAGCAGGAGTAAAATGCCATGGAATTTGCCGGCAGTGATCGAATACGCTATTTCAATCCTCGGCTTTTATTTCCAGCGATATCAAATCAATTAGCGCGATAAGCCGGATAATCCCATGCGTGTCATTTGGAATTCCCGATAAAAAGCTAAAGCGCCTTCATTTCCTTTGGCTGTCCATATCGAATATAATCAACGTTATGCGTACATAACTGAAATGTTTCTCTCATTATTAAAACAATCAGGCATTTTACTCCGGTAAAGCTTGTCGCTCGCGCTTATCTTACCATGCTATCAACAGCTCCGTGTTAAATGTTCCCATGTTATCTTATACGCTGTTTCATTGTAACGTCTCTACGCGAGCAACTCGAAACTTGATCCTTCCTTTCTTCGATCTTCGCGATAACGAACTCTAAGTGTCGGAGACACTTATACAGATCAGGACGGGAAAGAATTCGTTCCTTTACATCTACTTCGATAGAATTGCGGCGGCCAAAGAATCGACCAGAGTCCCATGGGATACACAAGACGCGTGTCTCTCGCGAGCGAGAATGGCGCGACACATGCCACGGATATACAGTTTCTAGTAACTACTCCCAGTGAGGCGGAACCCGCAACATGCTGGCAAGATTCCGTCCGAAACAGCATCATTGGAATCGCTAAGAACACAGAGAACTCACACGTCAAACCAGTCAAAGTGTGTGTGTGTGTGTGTGAGAGAGAGAGATAGAGAGAGAGAGAGAGAGAGAGAGAGAGAGAGAGAGAGAGAGAGAAGTGATCTCTTGATGGATGTTACGGAAGCGTTGGATTAAAAGTTCAGAGTGCTAAGCTGTCGTTCGAGGGATTCTGCGAAGGAATGGAAAACCGTTCAGGGTCACTGAAGAAGACACTAGTCTAGTCGCGTATCTCTTTCCGAGATTGTCGGGAAGCGTGTCCTTTCACAGAAGAGACGAGAGGCGATATTGAGTGCCCGTTTAACACAGAAAGAACGAAACTGCGGCTCGCGGTTGATCTCGTGGCGTGGAAGATGGGAGATTCTTTGACGATTCCGGACGATCGTTCGGAGATATCATCATCTTCTTTCGTGAACAACATCGTTCAGATCTCGATACGACGTGTCGTCGGATAAACGACACGCAAGCTGACCGTTTGCGGAAGGGAACCGTCGACGACACTCTGATTCGCTTCTGAAGATGGAAGGGACCTAACTCGAGCGACTTCGGGAAACGAAGTTTTCGAGCAACAGAGTTCTAATCTTTTTAAATCATCTTTTTAGATCATCCGTCTGCATGCAGGAACCTCGATAATGACTCGCTCGCAAGAAACGCGCGCCTGTTAAAATCGCAGTGAATCGAGTGAATCATCGTAGTGTCGGACGTCCGGTCCAACCTTTCAGCCTCGCAATTCCGTGAAAATGAGCATTTGAGGGAACCAACCTTACCAGAGGGTCCGGCTTCCTCTCGGAAACCGAGCAGACCTCCCGAGGAACTCGCATCCTTGCCTTCGGTAGAAGAAAGAACGCTCGGGCACGTGGAATCGTCAGTCGCGATTCTCGTAGGAGCAAAGGCTACTTCTCTATTAGCCTCACCTTCGATGAAAGAAGTTTCACGCCAAAGCTCGGGGACCTTCTCGCCGGAAACGAACGCCGAGAACGGTCTGACGCGCCTCGCTGATTCCTGACGCGCGGGCACGTTACGATCGATGTCCCCGCGAGACAGGGAAAGGCGGGGATTCTCGTACAAGAGTTTCCCACCGTCCGGATCAGTGAACGAGACAGTGGAACAGGGCCTCGGTAGCTCGTAGAGCTCACCGAGATTCATGTTGAACGACAGCAGAACAGGTTCGTTAGAGCGATACCGCGCCAGTGCGTTAAGGCAGTGCGTGCTAGAAGCGCGAGGCAGTTCGCGATGCTCGTGATGCATGATAGAGTGCAAGCTGTCGACTATCAGGCTCTTAACTCTGGACCTTACCTTCTTGGCGTGGTGCTTACGGTCTACCGTGCGCGCGACCGCGGTCTCTCTAGCGCTACCATCGCCACTAGACACCGTCGTGAAGCTATTATCATTCGGGGAGAGGCGGGGAGAAGCTACGTGCGTGCTCGTCATCGTGCTCGTGATCGTGGTCGTCGCGGTACACACACTCCCCTCGCTGGCGACGCTCTCACGATTGCGAGACCTCGGCTCGAGGGTGTTGTGCTTGCTGTTGCCGGGTGTCTTATTGGGCGGCGGATATACCGGGTGGCACTTGGTGATCGGCACGAAATCCGGTGGACAATCGACCGCGACCTCGCGGTAGGGTTTGCCGCCCACCACGAGGAAGCTACGGTCCGCATTGTGCTCGAGGTCACCGGAGGTCTCGCTTCTCAGCGTGGAGTAGCCGCTGGAGATCTGCTGCTGGCGCTTCTTCTTCGGCCGTTGTCGGGACGAGGTAGACGAGGAGGAGAAGTTGCTCAGCTCGATGCCGAGTAGATCGTCGGTCGAGCTCGCCCGTATCAGCTCCTCGATGTCGAGGCTGCGCGTCTTCGCTTTCAGCTTGGCGCGCTCGTCGTGCGGACGGCGCTTCGCGTTCTTGCCGGACTTGCACACCGGTTCGATCTGCGGCGGTTCCAGTTGCTGATTCGCCGCGCGAACTGGCGAGCCTTTATCCTGATCCTTCGGCATCCGCGAGCACTGTTCTTCGATCAGCCTCGTCAGATCCGTGACCTCGTCGGAGCGCATCAGTAGCCCCTGAAGGTCCTGTAGGTCCGTCAGCCCGTAAGACGGGTTGTCGAAGGACATGGTGTCGCGGGTACGACCGAACAGCGGGGCCACTTTGATGTCGGGCACCACTGATCTGCACGGGGAGCCGAGGTCTATCCTCCGAACGTCATAGGTCGGAGAATCCTTGTGGTTGCTCTTGCCATGCCTCAGCATCAGGCTGGTGTCGAGGGTTGCGGTACTGTCCGATCTACTCGACGAACTTCTCGGACTCGCCGAGCCGTCGCTGCAGGTCTTCAGCATCGTCGGATAATCTTCCTTGGCGAAGGGATAATCGTCCTCGACGTCCACACAAGACTCCTTCTGTCCGCCCGTGTTCTCGTCGACGTTCTCGTCCTCTTCGAGAGCCTCCAGAGCGTCCTTCAAGTCCGGTGAGCCGGCTGTCGCGCTCGAGCTGCTGCAATATTTCTCGTCGAGGCCAAATTCCTTCTTGGCGATTCTCACCTTCTCCTCCTCGTCCTCGATCTTAAGCTCGATCTTCAGTATGGACGGCCGAAGACCGTTGCGGACGTTGTTCGTCCCGGCATCGTCGGTGACGTCATGAGCGCGGTCGTCCGATACAAGTCTGTTAGCGCGTCCGTCCGCGATGATGCGCGTCTTAAAGGTCTCGTTTTTAAGGTTTAGGGAGAGGTTGAGGTCGCTAGCGCTACGGGAACGATGCTGTAGCCCGTTCCTATAATCGGAAGAGCGGTTCTTTACCTTGTTGGGATAGGCCTTCTGTAGGAGCGTGTCGGGCACATCAACAGGTAGCTCCCGATGATGGCCCAGGGCGCCAGGAGCCCACATCTCATCGGGCCCCAGTCCCTCCTGCGGCTTCTTCGCGTCGCGCGAGCTGTTGTTGTTCTCTTGCAACTGCAGTTGCTGTTGCTGCTGCTGAGAGTGTATGTCCGTCACGCCACTACCGCTACGCCTTCGAGACCTGGAACGAAGGAAATTCCGTGTCAACGCTACTGCAGACTGGTCAGTTTCCCTTGCGCTTTTATAACATAAAGCTTGTATCTTATAATAAACCAGGTAATAGGCAAGTATATATATATATATTCTTTTCTTTCTCGATTTCCGATATATCGAAATGCAATGCACGGCGCATCTCGTGATCATCGCTCGTCAGTGTTACGTAATTTATCGTACGAGCGGAGAGAGAAGAATATTATGCAAACAGGAAAGCGCAGAGCCAGGTAAACGCGCCTGATGAAACACCAAACGGACGAGTAACTGTATTATCGAAAGAAGGAGATTAAGCGAAGGATAACTAGCTATTGGCATATTTCTCTCACGGGTAACTGGGTGAGGTAAATTGCCGGCTATTAGCAGCACGAGGCGGTATGCTGCGGCATACATCTGCGAATAATTAGACCACGCGAACTGACTCGATGCTGGCTGCGAAGTGGTATTACAGCGAGATGTCATTAAAGAGGGTCACGTTCAGAAGCGAGCAGCTTCGCGAAGAGAAGGAAAAGAAACAACCCGTCCACGTTGATGACGATTAATAATCATTATCGATATTGCTCTATCGAGAAGTACTAGTACGATGACATACATGATGATCGTAATCAGCGTGCATGTCACTCTCGAGTCGATAAGAGCGGCGCGAATAGAGAAATGTCGAGAGGAAGGGCGTTAATACGCCCCTCTGAAGGCAGCATTGGACGATCGCGGTAGAATCGTGGCATTTGTAAAAGATGTACGCTCTGTTTGTCGCAGGAACTATCATCCATCTCAGCGAGTATCTCGTGCATGCGTATCCGTCATATCTCTAGAATCCACGGAACGTGACGGCGCTCACGCGGAAATAAATTCGACCGCCACGTGTATCACGTGGCTCTCGATGGGGCGTGTTATGCGATGTTGCGAATGTTGGGATCTCCTGGTCGTTCGATCGTGCGAAAAGTCGTTGGAATATGCAGACCGCGGAAAGCAAACTCCCGACACGATAAACCGATAAAATGTATGTATCGCGCGCTGTCAGTCGCCACTTTATCACACCCGGGGAGGATCGCGCTACTTCTTGCCGCGTTATAAAGTTGGCTCCCCGACACAAAGGTGGCTCACGGGCTGCGCGCAAAAGTGCCTCGATAAATCTCACGTAACTCGCAATCGCGGAATCCCCGAGTGCGGTGATCCTCCCAGTTAAAATAGACGCATTTTTATGCACACCCGGATCATCCATCCGGCGTTGGCGCGTCGTGCAAAATCAGCGTATCTGAATGCAAATTCCAATCAGTCCGCGGCGCGCGATGACGATCAAGTTAACGCGACGAATCGCGAACATCTATTAGGAGGTTTGGTCGCTACGATGGGAGCCAGTAATATTTATAAAACTGCCCGCGCCGTGTCATTAATCGATCACCTAAAAATAACGCTCGCGCGCGAGCGTTGGAGTTAAATCTGCCGGGGAGCTCCAGTATCCGAAAACTGCCTATCGATTAAGAACAAGCTCGTCGCGCGCGATCAATAGATCCCGCAGGAAAGAGAGTCTCTTCTTACCGGCGAATAAAATAAAGCGATTCACGTGCGTTTCCACACAAATCGCCGATAAACGGGCGAACGCAACGCATACGCCCGCGATGAGACACGCGCATGGCCGATCGCGTATTATTATTTTAAATAAATATTGCCCGCGCCGTAATATCCCGGCTATGTCGGCTCACGGCGATATTTGACGTTAAATATTAAAACGCTACGACCGGCGAAAATACTCGGCGGGGAGGTAACCGCAAAATACAAAAGCGACGAAAATAATGCCGGCACGTTTGACCAGGCGGACCTATCATTCATTCGACGCAATAATTTTCGCGTTCGCGCACGTGTACCTTTCTCTCGTATGCATTGTGGGAGAAGAACACTGCAAGGTATCGGAAATTAGATTTGCGCGACAAAAGGGCGCGTCCGCACCTATACAGGAGCAGGCCTTTTCGTGGATCCGGTTACACCAGGCCACACCGGGCATTCAACACGGGAACGCCATTACACTCGTCGGTCCTTACGCAAATACGCGCATAGATTCATAGGGCGTACGATAAAGAAGGAGACAATGGAAACCGCGAACAAAGGCGATAGGAAATACGGTACCGCGATTCAATAATGCGCTTAATGCGCGCCTGATGCAAACGACGCGTGTTTTCGCTCTCTCGCAGGACGCGCTTAACGAGGCCGAATTCTCGCGGCGAGAAAAAAAAGAGACGCGTTCTCCATCGCATGATTCTCTCCCTCTTGTTATCATCCTCCCTCTTTCTCTCCCTTTCTATCTGTCTGTTCCTCCCGGAATAAATACTTTCCATCGAAAATCTTGATCTTGGTCCGAGCAAAGAAAGCTCCTTTCGCGATGTTTCCCCGATCGCACGCATCCACCGCGCGATTTAAACTTTTCTCGATGGAAAAGCGGTGAGCGCGAGACCTAATTTCTGCGACGTCCGTGCGGATCTCGCCGGAAAGGCCGCATTTTTCCCCTCCACGTGAGAAACGTACGCGACACGTACTTTCCAATAGCTAGCCGATCGCTAATGCGCGAGCGTCGATCATCCACGCTCCACGTGGAGTCCGCAACGAAAAGTGCGAGCAGGTCAACGCGAGGAACCAGCATCGCTTTGTCGTGGTTCTCAGGACGAATGTCCGCTGTTAAAGGGAAGGCCCAGGGAAGGTCGGAGAGGCCCGCATTCACGAGAATGCGCTTCCAGGAAAGCGGACGTACCCGAGACCGTGCCATTTTCAGGAGATAGCGGTGGGGGCTTTTCAACGATACTGAATTCCTTCGGTCCGGCTCCAGGCCAGCATTCTTTCGTCTGACAGGTCGATAATCCAGATAGGAGGAAAATTCCGTCTGGTATTCGCAAAACCGGACAATGGACGCGGGAACCGCGTAGCTCGATGCGCGGCGCGGATCAAAGGGTTGCATGGGTATCCGTAGCGATGATCGACGATCATCGGCTATAAAGTTAAATCGATGATAACGATAGCAATCTGGCGCGATGCGTGCGCGCGCATTTTATCCGCGAGCGAAGCTGAAAGCTGAATTAAGTCGTTAAAAGCTATCGCCGCGTCGATTATGCCGATAGCATCATCCATGATGCAATCGAAAGTATAATCACATGTATTTCGCGTACTCTCGCGCAGATAATTAAAACTTTGGGCGAGCGAGAGACAGAGACAAAGCGAGAGAGAGAGAGAGAGAGAGAGAGAGAGAGAGAGAGAGAGAGGGGGAGAGAATCGCGGGGCGTTTACGTGTCGCTTTGGAAGTTCCCGCTGAGAGGAGAAAAAAAAGGGAAAGAGGAGAGGGGGAAAAAAAAGAAGAAAGAAGAAAAGAAGAAAAAAAAAGAAAAGAAAAGGGAAGAGAATTTTCGAGGGGAAGATTTGATTGAAAAGTTTCCTCGGATCCGGCGAGTTTCGCCGAACAAGGGATTCGTTTTACTCCGGGTGTCTCCCGCGAAGATATGTTCGAAACGCGGGCGTTCCTCGCGCGGAACTTCCGCCGCTGCTTTTTATTTCACTTCCTACGAAAGGGAGGCGATGCGGGGGACGGGGGAGGGGCGGAGGGGGTTTAATTGCACCGGTAACGCGAGCGCTTTCCACGAGGCTGGACTTTGATCGCGTTGATGCCACCGCTGGCGGCTGAGGTGAGCCGAAAAATTCACGGCATACCGGAATACGCGTTTCAGAGTGAAAGTGCGGGGCAATGGCGCGATGAAGCGAGTTGCATAAGGAACTTGCGCGAGCCTAACAGTGATCGCCGTTAGTATCGCGTCCGTAAGTCGCAGACTTGGCGGCACCCGCGAAAGGTCACTCTTGCTTTCTCATTTCTCCATTCATAGATATTTTTATCGCGCCATCGTTTTCTCAGCCGCGAGACTGCCATTCACTTGATTAGCCGTTAACAAACGGGTGCATGCGCTGTATGCGCGGGAGAATCCTTGGGAATCGAATCAAGATCGAGCAAGATCGAGAGCTGTCGACAAATTGAGTCCCTGCGACTCCGCGAACGGCGATCGGGAACGCGTAACGATCCATGTCCGGCCTGCTGTACGTCGTTTCTTCTGCAATCGATCACGCGTGACTAATTGGTCGCGTCGCGACTCGCTGAAGAGCTCGCGATTCTCCACCGCGGATCCAATTTGTTTTCGTAAGCCGGCATTCATCGATAATCACGGGCGATGTGGGACCGGCGCGGCGGAAATCAAGTCGCTAAATTATAGCGCGCGTAACTACCCGTATTTAACGAAAGCCCGAAGTGCTCAAGGCCCGAGCGATTATTCGCGTAATCGCGTGCGAAATCCGCCATTGATTACGTAACACGGTTACGTTACGCCGGCACGGATGCGTGCCGCTGAGCATTCCTCGCGTGAACCTCTTGCCGTTTCTCTCGCCGGAAGCTGCGACAGGGAAATCCTCAAGTGGCGGAAACAGCGCGTTTTCACCGACGAAGCTGATCAAGCGATTTACTTCCCGCGCGTCTATCGATCGGCCCGATCGAACTGCCTCTCCGATCGCGCGCATCTTCTCTGAATGGATCCGCTGTACGAAGAAACCGAGGAAGGCAGTTTCGCGAACAATGCCATGTCACTCCGCATTAGCTTGCAGATTATCGGCTTTATAATGCCATGCGATTCAATGTGCCGTCCCTGGTCGTGGAGGCGGACGGGCAGGTAAGCGGGGCTGCGGCCAGGAGCGGAAACACGTGACCTCCCCTTGTTTCGAATTCCACGTGAGAATCCGTGTTTAATGTTCCCAGAGCCGAGTAGGATAACATCGCTTCCCCGGCGCGACTTCGGAAAACCTACCGCGACGAATGTTTCGCTGACGACACGATTGAAACGTGACATCCCGAGATCATGCCGAGACCTATCTTGAACTTTGACGAGATCGAGGAATAATCGAGCATCACGCTGAGAGAGAACTCGCCCGTTATCGAGCAGCGGGTCGCGAGTCTCGCGCTGTCCGATTTTCCTCTCAAGCGCTCAAGAGGGACAGAGAGAAAGAGATAAAGCGCGCTTGAATTTCGGGGCTGCGTTCGCGGCTCTCGAAAAGCAAACCGCCGACTCTTGCGGACCGCTGCAGCGGCCCGAATACCGCGGGAGCCTCCTAGAAGCGACAGCTCGGAGATTATATCTTCCGAGCAGCTTCTTATCCGCGAGCGAGTCGCTCGGTCGACTTTGTGTTTGCGAGGAAAAGAGAAGAATATCGGCTATCGATGGGCACTCCTCTCTTCCCTTACACTCGCATTTATATATATATATATATATATATATATATATATATAYATCTCTCTCTCTCTCTCTCTCTCTCTCTCTCTCTCTCTCTCTCTCTCTCTTCCTCTCCTTCTTTACTCTGCCAGCTACAGTAACGTATCGAGATTTTCCGAGTGTGGGAGGCAATAAATGTCGCTCGAGCAAGGGTTCGCGCGGATCGCCAATAACTTATCGAGCGGCCACGTTTCAGGCGGAATTGATACACGTTACAGCGTCGCGTATAGATATTCCTTCCTAGGAATATCTAGGAACACGAAGACCGGCCCTTCGAATCGAACCTCTCGAAGCAATCGCCGCGAAAGGCGAATCCGCATCTCTGCGTGCAGGTGCATGTCGCCAGAGTCGTCTTCCCAAGCTGCTGACAGAAAGAAGGAGAAAGAGAGAGAGAGAGAGGAAGAGAGATAGAGGGAGAGAGAGAGAGAGAGAGAGAGAGAGAGAGGAAAGAGGAAACTCTCTCGTCATTATGGAATTAAGAGCGGTAACACGCAATTTCGGGGCGCTTGCTTCTTCTTCGCGAACGATTAAATGTCGTAATCGCGATGTCAGCGAGCCGGGAGGGAATCTCGCGAGATCGCGACCAATCGCCGCGGTTTTCGATACGAATCTCGCCGATTATCGGCGCGAGCGACCGGCGAGTAATATCACTCGCCCTTGTGCTAATTGTAAATCGGCGCGTGTCAATATTTAAAGTCCGCGGCATTCCAAGCATCGTGCACGTAAAAACATGTTCAGTTACGAGCTACTTGAAATACCGGCGCGGACATTCGCGGGAAAAATTGATGACTGAATCAGCAAATCAGCGACGAGTGATTTGAACCGATGAGTGATTCAAAGAGTTTCTCTCCTTCTCATATCGCGATATTTATGACAGAATGCATGTAAAATGGATGTTTATCAATTCGCGATGAAAACCTGACGGTGACATATAGGCGCGATTATCTGTCCGTAGCGTCTCTCGAGACCAATTCCGCAAGTTGTCAGTCGCCGATCCGAACCTTCGATTCTCATTTTAAAATCCTCATGAACTTCCGATATGCCTACGTTGCACGCATAAAGCATCCATCAGAAAAGTTATCTGAATGGAATCATTCGCCCTCTCTCTCTCTCTCTCTCTCTCTCTCTCTGCGTGTACAAAATAAAAGACAAAGGAATATCCTCTGCGCTCGAAAAAAAGATTCGATGACGTCGCAGAACTTTTGAAAAGAAAGGCTCTAGGTAGCGGAAAGTCTTCGTCCTTTGTGCCATGACTGGGAAGAATGCCTTAGCATTCTTCGGGGCGTGCAATGATGGAAAGGAAAAATATTTTTCATCCTGTTTCCTGAAAATAGACAGCGAGAGAACAAGAGAGAGAGAGAGAGAGAGAGAGAGAGAGAGAGAGAGAGAGAGAGAGGATTCTCGAAAAGAGTCCGGTGAATGATGCGTTCTCCATTCGTTCTGTGCCAACTCTGTCTCGCGCCTGACGCACCTAACGCCTCGACACGCGAAGCTTCGTTTCTCGCAGATTCCTCGCGAGACTCGCATATCCCGCGGCTCGCAAGTCCGCGAATTATCAGATATCAGGGGGGCCGGATATGCGGGGTGGGGGAGGGGTGGGAGATATCGAGAGGAGACGCGCGCGCGTTTTTCGCGGCGCTCGAGAACCTACCAGTGTAGCGTTTTGAGGATTCTCATGGCGTGGCTCTCTCAACGACTCGTCCTTCGTTCAAAGCTCATGGACTCGCTCGCGCGACTCGCGACGAAGCTGCGAACGACCGCAGAATCTCAATGCGCAGCTGCGGGACCTTCCGTCTCCCGATTCTTCAACCTGTCGAAACGGCGAACAAGCTATTCCTCCTTCCGATCGAGATCTGTGCGTTTTCTCCAAGCGATCTCTCCAAGCTGTCCCTAAATTCAATTTCGTATTCGTGTTTTCACTGATAACACTCCAGGATCGCCCTCTGGAGCATCCCTTTTGATTTAATGTCTCTGCCTTGGTATTCCGCGTCTCTTTCTGTTTTCTGGCGCTCTACTCTATCAATGCTCGTGCTCCCACGAATGATCTAATCTCGCCACGGCCTTCGCGAGACGCTTCTACATTCCGCACACGATCCTCTGCTTCCTCTTACCACACCCCACGTCGCCTCGCACCGCGCCGATCGCGACGTCATTAAATATTTGCGCCCTTCTCCTCGCGGTTCAGTCCGGCTCGCTCTCTCTCGTCGTCCTTCTTCGTCTTTTTCTGCTCCCGATGCTCGAGCATCCCGACAATGGAGGCGCACGATCCTCATCCGCGTTCACTCGCGGATCCACGAATCCTCGGTCTCCCTTCGTCCTTCCTCGCCTCTGTCTTTCCGCGAATGCTCATTGAACCCCGATCGATCTCTCGATCTCGATTCCACCAGTTTCCATTCAGCGCGAGAGCCGCTCGTGCATCAACCGCTATTCACGCGGGGCTCCCTCGCTAGCCTGCCTGGACTGTCGCGAAACCGCGATTCTTCCCACAGATTCTTTCCTTTCCCCTTCGTTCCCACCCTCTACGCTCACCGTAGGATCCTCCTTCGTGGACCTTACACCGTACAATACACCTTATACCGATCCTCGTACGCTTCAGCGTGCGTCTGTATGCCGTGGCACGCACGGTGGCACATTCCACCTGTACACGCGCGCACGGGCAACCGCACACGGCCACGCTCCCGTACGACGTACACACGCGCACACACACACATACACGCGCGCGCGCGCGCATGTGCCCCGGTACACAGGTACACCCGCGTGCGCGCAGGCGCACGCGCGCGTATACGTTCACGCGACGGACGTTCCGGCACGGATGCACGGGCACGACGACGTCGTGCACGCTGCAACGGCCACCGGCAGCTCAACGGAGGAAGGTGTATGCACCTTCCGAAGGCTGTGCGCGATCAAGGAGGAGCGCGGTGGCGGTGGCGGTGGCGGTGGCGGTGGCGGGGGCGGCGGCGGTGGCGGCGGCGGCGGCGGCGGCAGTGGCGGCGGCGCGAAGGCGCGCACTATATCGCATGGAGAACGCTCGTACCGGTTTTGGCCCGCCGCGCCGGCGGACAGATATTCCCGGCTCCGTTAACCGCCTTAATTGCGCCCGACTCACACCCCGGGTGCACGAAACTCTCCAACCCCGATGACGGACGCTCACCCGCCAGCGACAGATCGGACTGCTGCCGCGCTTCGAATTCCCACACACGCGGTCACACGCGACACCAGAACTCACCCGCACCCGGGGGTCGGGGAGGGGGTCGAGGGGCGCGCAGAGGGGGAGGAGAAACGGCAGGAAGGAAGAAGAGTCGTCGCGACGAGCGGGACTCTCACATCCGCGAGATTATCGCGGATTATCGCGCGCGTTTCTCGCGATCAGAGACGGCCGCCTGGACGGATCGCGTCGTTTGCGTTCAGGAGAACAAAAGGGGGAGGCGGGAGGCCTACGTTACACGGTAGGTGATTCTGGTTCACGGGAAACGCATTCACGAGGATGGCAGGCGTCCCTCCGGCTTCGAACTGACGTGAGTTTGTTGGCTTCGCTTTACTCTGAGAGAGCCAACCGATCCGGTGCCCCCTTCTTGTCCTCTTTTTCTCTGTCTCTCTTTCCCTCCCTCTCTCCCTCTCTCTCTCTCTCTCTCTCTCTCTCTCTCTCTCTCTCTCTCTCCGTATGTCGCTCTCTATCCCGCTCTTCTACCTGTTCAACTCTCTGCCCCTCTATCTCTCCATCTGCCCTCTCCTTCTTTCGCGTGCCGTACATACTGTCACGTCTTTCTCCTTCTCCAATGTACCCCTTCGTCACCTCCACCACCTCCTCCTCCTCCTCACCCTCTCCAACGCTCACCTTCCAGCTGCGCGTTCCTGCCTTACCGCTCTCCCACTCTGGCCACTCTTCTTCCCCTCCAACTGTATGTTCACCGGTTCAACTGCGAGTATCTCCTTCTACCTCACGGCAAATTCGAATCGTCCCTCTCGCTTCAACCATCCGTCCCCTTCCCGTAACGTTCCGTCCTTGTTCAGCTCGCTTCGACCCCCTTCCATTTTCGACTCTCGTCTCTTGCTCCGTTCTTCGCTTCAGCGTTCCGTCTCTCTTCGGTCTCGCTGCCTTTCCTTCCATCCAACTCGGCCTGCATTCTTGCCTCTGGATTTTTGTTCATCTCGAAGCGTCATCCTCGCGTCCCTGCCTCTCGGTCCTTTCGAACGAATTTGGATACCTCCTCTTTCTCGATCTCTCTCCCTCCCTCTCTCTCTCTCTCTCTCTCTCTCTCTCTCTCTCTCTCTCTTTCTACGCTCGGAGGTGGTTCACTTTTTCTTCCCTCTTTGTCTTTCCCCCTTTCTCCCTCCCTCTCTTTTTTTTTATTCCTCCCTGCTGCGCTGCGTTCGCTCGGATCCTGAGACTCCGAGGCTCCTCTTTGCTGCCACGGTGATCACATGGCCCTAGCATTGAAGTCTCTCGTGCTCTCCCCCGCTTCCACCTCGCGCCCTACCCACACGCATGAGTGAGCGTGTCCATGTGCACGCACACACGCATGCACGCACGCATCCGCGCGCCCTCGCGCCACGATCGTCTGGTTTGCCTCGCGGTATTTCGACTCTCAGCTGATCCGACGATCGTTTTCATTTTTCTCACGATTATCAGTCCGGCCTTGTCTCCTAAGCGTTCCGCTTCCCGAGACACTTCCCCTGCGCGGGAGAAGGACGCAGCGATGCCGCGAGTAAACTTTCGGCAACTGTCGGCGAGATTAAGCCTTCGCCCGAAAATCGATTCCGATCCGCGGATCGTTTCTGGAATTCCATTTTCAGGTCATTTCTTCGAATGATCGATCGGTGAAAGTCAGCGCGCAACGATCCCCCTCATTCCCCCGCCTGTCTAACGGGCAATCGCATACAGGGACATTGTAAACTTGCCCAAAACGTAATTCTAGATTCTCGCCGCTGACACCGGGCGGATCGATGCGCGTTAAATATAGTGTTTCAATGGTATCGCCGCGCCTGCTGGGGGGGGGGCGGAGGGGCGGGGGGGGGGGGGGGGGGGGGCGGGGGGAGGGTAGGAGAGCGGCGGGACGGTAGAGGGTGAGGGGGACGCGCGTTAAGCGGCGCACACTTGTGATCACAGTCGCGAATGGATGATGAGTCGTGCAACGGATACAGAACGCCGCCGTTGGAATGGTATCGTGAGAGACAGCCCCGATATTGTGTGTAGATTCGTCGTCTGCAATTTTATTGTTATCGCGACAGAGTGGGAGGGGAGGGAGAGACGTCGGCTTTGTCCTGGTTGCGAGTACGCGCCGCGTCAAGTGAGGACAAAATGCGAGGTCCTACCCTCGAGGGTTGCGCAACTCTTATTATTCGAGCGTTCCGTAACGGCGGGCGCGGGGGACCTGGATGAACTTGCAGCGCGGAAATATTTATGGATTGTGCTAAAACCATCATCATCAGATCCACCTGCATGCGCTCGCTGACCCGAGAGGCATGTCCGAGCGCCGTTCGAAGAGCAATTTGCGAGATAGAGCGCGCGCGAGGAGATTGATTGCGCACACTCGCGACAAGCCGGATTGAATTATGTAACCTTCCGAGACGAGGGACTCAATCAATCTCGGAACGAGGGATCAGATTACACTGACGATTGTTTAAACAGCGTAATCATCGTCTGTCAGTGTCCGCCTTGCGCGGCCGATCAATGATACTGCGTCGATTGAGTAATCATCAGCGCTGTATTAATAAATATTCAGATCTAGCACGCCGCTTTCTACTTAGGCGAACACCTGGGCCAATTACGAGGCAATTTCTCTCCTTGGCGGAAATCACTCTCGACGAAAGGGATTTTCGATTGTCAGCATAAAACGGGGACGCGCGGATGCACTCGATGCATCGAATCCGCTGGCAATTATCAATCCTCCTTCTCGTTGGGGAATCATTTCTCTGAATCGGCAAATTCCGGCTAAAGTGCTCGTTGATTATATGATTCGACGAGTCCGGAAGATGTGACGAAGGAAATGACAGAGTTCATTTTCTTTAAAAAGAAATAGCTCTTGATTTGCGGTTACTCGTTTATTCGCGGAGATTCGAGAATCGCGGTGATATGTCGTAGAAGCAAAGAAGAGAGTAATGAGGGAGATATTTTTCCTTATCATTTGAAGTACGAACACTCACAGTGGTCGAGTAGATAGTCGCACTATTATCTTTTTTGGGTTGTTTTATCGCTACCCGCGTCACAAGTAATGACAGAGATCTTCTGCTTTCTCGTTTTGGTCATTTTTACCGCGTTCATTTTCCTTCTCGGGGGGGCTCTTCCTTGGCCTTGCTCCAAGCTTTTTCGTACCAAAAAGCGTACGTTGCATGTCGGCGCAATGTGGTTAGCAAAAGGTAGAAGACCGTGGCCGCAGATGATTGAACTCTGCGCGGTGCGAGCCAGACTATTATTCCGAGCCCCATTCTGGATAGCCCGGTTGTCGCTTTCTTCGGAAGAGATCACCTGTCGCGAAGGATCGGCCTACAATTCGACCAGCTCGCAGCTCGAAGCGTAAGACCAATGAGCAAAGACCAATGCAAATTTCAGTCTCTGCATGATGAGATTCATCCAACAGATCCAAAGCAGCCAATTAGCTTTACGCGTCGTCCGAGCACTCGAGCAGTGAGGTATCAACGGAAGGACATTCGTACGATCCGTAAATCAGGATGACGACTCGGCAAATACGTGGCTCAGCCGTATCGCTCGCCTTATGGACGTTGTCAAACAAGCGTTTGTTGATTGTCGGGAGCGCATTCGTCGTGGCCGTGTTCGACGAGAGATTAACTCGCCTATCGATACCGTTTGCCTACCGATCTCTGCGTTCGGTCGTCGAACCTGTCGGCGGGCACCGCAATGTCGCGGTGCCGAATTGGCTTTTGGTACTCGGGCGGCCGGCGCGGGCCTCTTTACGGGCCCCTGCCGATCGTACGTGATCGCGGACCGCGTTACGCGACTCCAGCGCCGTCTTCCCGATCGGGGCCCTGCCGATCGTCAGAGTCCGGTAGGCGGCCAAGTGTCCCCGGCGCTTTGTCGACACCGCCGCGAACCCTACACCCGGAATCCCGAGCGGCGGTGGGGCCGAAGGGGAGGGGGCGGGGGGKGGGTAAGGGGGCCGCGGTCGCCACGCACGCAACGCGGCGCACACGCGTGTCGCCGTGGGCAACACGTGTGCGCGATCGTGCGCCAGAAACCCGAGTTACGGGGGGGCGCAACCCGGGGGTACTTTATGGGCGCCCGGCTTTATCGCCGCCGACGACAATGGCGTCTCCCCCCCCCCCCCCCCCTCGCTGCGCCACCGTCGCCGTCGCCGTCGCCGTCGCCGTCGCCGCTCGGGCTTTCCGAGTGAAACCAGATTCGCGTCGCCGGGAATCGGTGGTTCCGCGCCGCCACGGAATCCTTAAAGTCCCGCGTCTACGGCATGGTCTCAAATGGCTCTGTCCCCGACGATTCTCGGTACTAGTGGGCGTAGCGGAACAGTGGCTCCTCGCTCGCTCGCGCGCACTCGCTCATGAGCGATCACGCGCGACGAACGGGGATATGTCGAAGATCCCTGACGGGCGACCCTGAATTCGAGCCTTGCGCCGGCAGCCATTAGCGTCGGCTAATTCAGCCGCCGCATTACAAACTTGAGACGCGTGAGGCGCATCTGTATTAGGGAATGTAGGAAGCTTCGTCGTAAAATACCGCTGCGTGAATTCAGGAAGCAATCGAGGTCGTACGAATCCGCCGGGTTACCCTTCCGGGTGCCCGTCGTGATGTGCATTTCGGCGCGCCTTGATACGGACCGAGCCAAGTAATTAACTCGCGAGGCGCGACCCTTTGATAGTTTTACGACAGACTGATTCGGAAACGACTCGATACTGGGGGTAGCTAAATCCGGGATACCGGAAACCTGGGATTCCTTTCGAAACTGCCGAGCCTGCACGAGCAAATAAGGTTCCTCCTGTTCCTTTGAAACGGATCGTCTCTAAAAAGAACATTATTACGAGACTTTGCACTCTGCGCGACGCGTTGATAGTCTGATTGGCGCGTTGGCACGCGTTTCCAAGAGGAACGTGCGGGACGTAAACCGCTTCCGAGCGGTTCCGCGTTCACGGAACGCGGCCCGTTTCCGTTTAATTTACATGACCGGCTGTCCGCGACTGCGGCATCGGCAAAGGCACGCTGTCGAGCGGCCGAACGTAGAAATCATATCCGACATATTTCGCCGTCCGCAGCGCAAACAGCCAAGGCGCGGAGGAGAGCGCTTCCGGCGTCGGTTTGTCGTTCGAATGACGGAGGAGCAGGTACAAAATTGGGGAGACAATTCCGCCTTTGTGTCGCCTGTCGGCTCCGTTAACGCGCTCCGGCGGGAGGAAACGGAAGTGGACGGGAAGGCGGGCCCGCCACTTGCCTGTGCGTATTCAAACATAACCTCGCTTAATCCAGCGGCGGGTTATTAGCGAATGTACAGTTACCGCGGTGGCGCCGGCTGTAACCGCCGCTCGCGCGCGCGCGCGCGCGCGTTCACGGACACTTTAATTAAATCCGCGAGAATTTATTGCGCTCGCAAATATCGTGATCTGTCAAGGCGAAGCCGTCAGAGTATACGGGCGCTACTGATAAAAGTTAGGCAACGCGAGCGATACGAGCACGAGATATTGATATCGTCGCTCGGCGCTCGAAATTGCGATCAGATGTTTCGTCAAAGAGTTCGAGAAGGAAAGAACTCATGAGAGAATTCGCGCGCGACCGGAAAGTCCCCAGAAAAATCCCCAGAAAGACAAAGTACACCGACGCGAATTCTGACCGAGGCAGAAGCGATATGCATCGCGATGCATCGATCAAACACGTAACATTGATCTCTCTCTCTCTCTCTTTCGTGGAATCAACGCGAGAAGCTTTTACCTGCAAAGAATGGAAATTCCGAGCCGCCGGGTGAGGCGTACCCAGCATGCTTTGCATGGGTCACACGCCCGCTTTAGGTCAATCCACATCGCCATGGCCGCACGGTGGAAACCGGATAGAATCTATCGAAAATTATCGATAACACGCGAGTGAACGTACCATGGCAAAAGGAAGCGACCACCGTGTACATGCACGTGCACACATTTGATCACATACGTGAGCGCGTGCGCGTATGACATGCACGGGAGATAGACGAGCGCGCGCGAAATGTTGACACGACGAGCGGGCGCCGTGTATGAGAACTGGCTGGAATGTGGCTTATCAGTGTCGGCAGTTGATATCGAAAGCTTATCTTTTACGTTGCCTCCCCCTGCCGTCCCTGCCTCCCGTCTGCTGATACTCCTGCGTACGTGCGTGCGTGCATGCGTGCGTACGTGAATACGATCTGCCGTGCGCACACCCGTAATCAACGCGTAATAACCGCGCTGTCGCGGTCAGAGAAAGAGAGAKAGAGAGAGAGAGAGAGAGAGAGAGAGAGAGAGAGAGAGAGAGAGAGAGAGAGAGAGAGARAGAGAGGGAAGGATGAATTTCGAAGCAATACTTCGCCCGATTGTTTCATGCATTAATACGCGACAGCCGGGATTTATCGCCTCGTTTAATTCCAGGGAGCCACGGCTACGATTATCTCGAAGGACAGACAAGAAACGATGGATGCGCATCGTTCGTTGATCGCGAATAAAGGCTCGATTTCCCTCTTGATCTTCTGATAATTCGATCCGCGAGAGAATGCAAGAAGTGAATTTAACGCGCGCCTATTGGAATTCCACGAAAATCAGCGGGCTCGCTGCTCAATGAAAAGGACAAACGAGCAATTTAAGCGATCGCAGGGAATGCCGCTCTTTATTTAATATGCTTTAATATTCTTCCAATATTCGATTCGAGCGTCGTTGATCGGTAATTTATTGAGGGATCTCAAGTGTCAGCCGCGCCGGCACGGATTAACGCAGATCGCGTAAAATCTCCCCCCGCGGCGACCGACTCGCCGAATCACGAGCGTAATTCGGTTCTTCCCCGCGTGCGTGCCGCAATGCGTTATCGTATCCAGCGCGATCTCGCCTCTCGTCGCATTATCTATTTATAATGTCGCAACTCCGCAACACCGACTCGGCTGCGCGCGTATTCGCGCACCTGACGCGCGCGCGCGCACGGGGGGCTGCCGGGAGTCAAACATGTGCTCACGATTACACACGCGATAGGCAAACCCCATCGATGAGTCACTCGCGGCAAATAAAAAAGCGGCGAGACACCGCGCCTCCCCCTTCCTGTCGGCACCCTCGCGAACGAGCGCGCTGCGCCCGCCACCCCGACAGCCCGGTCTTCCCCCCCGCGGTGACGTATCATCCGCCAGCCGCGACGACGTCACATCGCGCGATGGTGCGATGACGTCTGATCCTCCGCGGAAATTGAATCCGTGACGCAGACGTCGCCCGATTCCGTTCGAGACGAGCGCTAATTCGGGAACTCCCTGGACGAAGTTTAAAACCGGAATGGGAGTCGCAGCGATCGTTACCGATAAATCGGTCGGCGGGATGGCGATCGCAATCTCCGATGCCGTTAATCGTAGCCGGGTCTTGACCTAAAAGCTCATTGATCTATCTCTAACCCCCCGATGATGTTTCCCTCGCGTCGGGCGCCGCGTCCCACAAAGCGCGAGATTCGATTATGTCGCGCGCAATTATACGCGGTGTCCGACAAACGCGGAATGGATTCCAAATGGATCCCCGTCCGTTCCCGTGCCGTCTCCGGCACGATGATCGAGGTCCTCTCAAAAGGCAAAGTGCCTTTGGAGGCGCGCGAGGCTTCGCTTCTCAATTAAGTGGCTGAAAAATCGCTGCGCTCGTTTCCCTAATCGCCGTGATTACTTTCTCAGGATGGAGCAGTCCCGTCCGCGTGGAAGCTCCTTGTTCTCTTACAGGACTATCGGAGGATCAGTTATTTTCGTGCTTATCGCGTGTGCAAGGATACATTATCGTACGTAGAAAACGGCACGAAGAAAACAGACTGCCCGCGAGTGATATATCCTTGAATAATAGCAGGCTCTAGTAAATAGCAGAGCCAGGCAAAACCGGCGTTAACGAGCAATATAAATGGAATATTCGGCGATTCGGTGAGGAATAAAATGCAAATGCGCGCAGAGTCGAGCTTTCCGGTGGCCATGTAGTCTCGCTCTCAGTCTGCATAAACAATACGTGTCGCCCTTGCTTATCGCGTCGACTTGTCCATTCCAGATACGCCTGCTGATTAAGTCGCCCATTGAACCGCCTGCGTGTTGGCCGAGACTGTCGAAAAGGCAGCGCGACGAGTCTTCCGGCGTCAGGTGCGCGTCCCTGAGCCGAACGACAGGAAGCGCAGGTGCGCACACAAGTCGGTGGATCCGTCCGCGCCCTACCTGCACGTATAGGGACCCGAACCTTCGGCTGCACGCTACGATTACCGTGGCCGATGCGTATCGGCCGCCACGCACGATGCACCGCATGCGGTGCAGCATTCTTGAGATAGTTTAGAGGCCCGTAGCTGGCAACGGCAGCGGAGTAAACAGCCACAGGTAATCCTAGCCCCTGGTCATTTTCCCCTAGACCATTGTGAACGCGACGGATCGCCGCTGAGGGAAACGTGCGGAAAGTTGGAATGTTCTCCGAGCGTCGTTGGGGGTTTCGAATGGCTCTCCGGGCGAGAATTGGAGCTTCGACTTTTGCTGCAACGCGAGAGATGTGGATAAATAGGATCACCATTGCTGATCGGAAGGCGGCTCCTTCGTCGACAGCGCGAGAGCGGGATCTTCCGATTTGATCCCGATTCCCGACTGCAGAATTCGTGTTTCGGATCACCGCCTTATCTCGTGCCCTCGCAATACTGTCGACCTTCTATTTTCTTTTTTCAGCCGCCGTAACGAGCGATAACTCCCGAGGAATGCGGGAAACCGAGAACAGTGCGGCGAAACTGCCTTTCTTCCTGGAATCTGCAGGTTTCCTTCGACCTGCTCGTTCGTCGAACGAAGGCACCGGTGTTCTCTTGCTGTCGCAGTACGACAATACATTTGTACATTTGTATATCCATTAACGTAATTAACTCGGCGGAAAGTCCTCGTTGGTTATATTTGGCAATTTCATCGTGCACTCTGACGGTGCACGTTAATCAATTTGGCAGGCATTTATTCTAAATCATCATTATTCACTGTGTGCGAATCCGATGATATCTTTGTAGCAGGATACTCGGACAGATTTCGCTTCTCGGGAAGCATACGCGTTCTCAGGAGACATTATTCACGCAGGGAAGCGCATCGGTTGCTGAATGCGCCTCCTGGCTGGGCCAAGTAGTTTACATCTTACTATCATTTGCACGAGCGAGTTACGTCACATGCTCGGCGCACCGTTCACTTGGAATCAGTTAATCGGAAGAGAGGCGCATCGGAAAAATCGTGCCACGAAACACGAAAAGGAAGCTCGATAGCGCGCATGCGCGCGCGCGGCAAGCAAGTTCGCGCGGAGACGATCTCCGCTGCAACCTCCACCGCATAATGAAATGGGAGGAAGTTTAACATTCCGCTACTCTTTCCGCGGGCAGCGGCGGGCAAATTAGCGAAATAGCGAAAGCAATAGCCGGAACTAAGTGGAACACGGAATTCATTATGGAGATGTGTTTGAGCAATTGCACATGGACGTACCGTACATGCGCCGTTGATTGGATTTGAGTTTACGCCAAGGAACGGTATAATGAACTTTCAATTAGTCCCAGCCTTGACACTGGCTGGATCAGTGGCTCTCATATCGGACCGAGTGCGACAGGTAAAAGCGCTTTGGTCCCGATCAATGATCCGGAGAAAGAACTGGAACACCGCCGACGAGATCGAAACCGATCCGGCGTGAAGTGGATTTAACAAGCCACTGATAGTCATCAGCATATTTATGATATACGGTACCGATAATTCCAACAGCGCGACTTTCTCTCCACGCACACGTATCTCTCTCTCTCTCTCTCTCTCTCTCTCTCTCTCTCTCTCTCTTACGATTAGCCGTGATATCAATCCAGCTGTGATACTGACTTCCGCTAGCGATAAATCCGCGTCTTCAGACCTCGTCACGATATACTTGTCGATAATGCGGGAGAGGTTCGGCCAGAATGTCAGGAGCTACAATTTCACCTGACGCGGAGGGAGAAAAATCATCGCCCCACCTGCCGCCGTTTACCTGACAAACGTTTACTCGACAAACGCTAAGTAAATAACGCTTAATCTCCATTATCGGGACTCGATAAAATTTCAAGCTATATCACGCGAGGGGGCCGGTACGTGCATAGGTCGCGTGTTACGGAACGCGAGCGGGAATCAATTACGCTCCTCGCCGAGGTCGACGAATGAAAGGGTCGACGATAAAAAAAAAGAAACGACAGGTCGTCGTTCGATCCGACGTTACGCCGCTTATTACTGCAATTGCACGCGAATATCGTGCATGCACGGCGCCGATTCCGCCGAGCGTACTCGATAGCGCGCACCGGCAGAGGAGACACGGTGCATCGGCGAAATGCTCCATTTCCCAGATACCTCGTTGTCGTGCCTCGTTATGCAGATAGAGGATGGAGGAGGGAGGGATGGGAAAGGATCGGCAAGCGCTACGCAGTATCTAAGTACCGTTTTCCGCGGCGCGTATTCGCGCGCTCGGTTTCGCGGGGCTCAATTAATCGGCTTGATTAACGAGCGCTGCCTGTCAACGGCCACAAGCCATTATTCGCATAGCTCTCTGCTATTCCCCTCTCCCCCTCTCCCTCGCTCTTTCTCCTTTTCCCCCCGCTCGCCGGTTTTACATTACGGCTCCGTCTCCGTATTCGGAGAGGAACGTTGAACTTCGTACCGGCCAGTATTTCTCGAGCGGCAGGAAATCGCTCGGAAACCGCTGCGCGCGGCAAGAAATCGCGCAAGATGCGTCGCGCAGCGAAAAATCGAGTCGTAGAAAGGCGATGGCCGAGCGCTCTTCTAGAATGCCTTGGTGTTCTCTCCTTGTTGGATAACGACGACGTGATCCCGCGTGCTGCGTATGCTTCCATTATCATGGAAATGCGTTCCGGCCGGTTCCGGAACGTCCAATTTTCCGCGGAACGGTCTTCATCCGCCCGGCGGAGAAATCTGCCGTGGCGTATCGAGACTCATTCGAAACTTTACATCGCTGTTTTCGTGCTTTGTCCGATAAACACGACCTTCGGAGCTTCGACGAAGTACTCGCGTCGCTCGTACTTTATAAGCAAATAACATCCGCGCGAACTTTCCGCGGGATCCGATCTCCGGACAAGGTTGCTCGATTGCCAATCGATGATGCTGAAGGCGTATCTCTCTCTCTCTCTCTCTCTCTCTCTCTCTCTCTCTCTCTCTCTCTCTCTCTCTCTCTTCCTCTCTGCGGTTTATCCTCCATTGTCCGTTTACCATTCCCGGAGTCATCGATGCCCTTCTCCAACCGTGCAAGGTGATAAAGCGTAAACGGGCCGCCGAGGCGATAACGAATATGATTGGATCAGGCGCGATTTGCCTCGCATCTTGCGATGTGGGTCATGTTCTTCACGGTCTGCACTCTAAGCGGAATATCTCGAACGATGTGTGTACGCGACCATCCGGCCACGATGATTCGCCATTTGTTTAATCGCGAGCGCGGAACCATTAGCTCGCGGCATGCACGCATGACG
Source organism: Eciton burchellii (assembly GCA_020341155.1). NCBI lineage: Eukaryota > Metazoa > Arthropoda > Insecta > Hymenoptera > Formicidae > Eciton > Eciton burchellii. The sequence continues at coordinate 1,573,249 of JAHMML010000003.1, read as the reverse complement.
CTTTCGCGATGGAATTAATTTCCCAGCACGACGCGTGCAGCATGGCGATTTTCTAAGGATCTCACGTGGACTCTGATCGTCAGAGATTTCAGATCAGTGATCGCGGCGAGCCACGAAAAGTGGCTCACCTGCTGGAACTATTTTTAGATTTCGGATACTATTATCCCCGGAGTATCGCTCGGAGAAGCTGATGTCTTCTCGCTGGGTGTCTCTGGGAGATTACCCCACGGTAACTGGCCCGTTATTTCCAGAATAAAGGCGCATAAGGGTTATATGGGGCAGGAGGATGCGCGAAGCGGCGTTCAGCCGTGCAATTGGTGAACCTGAAGGGAAAGCGCGAGACACGCGATCTCGCTTCTCTTAACGTTTCGCGTTTCTTTCTCCGTGATAAAAGCCGTGAAAAGCATACAGCAGCATGCGCTATCCTCCCGCGGATATGACGTTTTCATCAGCCGCCAGCCGAGGAGCGATGCACCGACGTCGGAATACTCATCGCCAGCCCTCTCGCCTTGCTGACTTTAAATCCCGATGCCGGGAGAGACGTAAAATTCAGTCCGATCCGGACTGAACGAAGACTAAGACTGTAAAGTGACGGAATGCCAGTAACGTTTACGACAGCGGAGTTTTGCACTCTCATCTGCATCGGTGCGCACGTCGATCACATTCGGCATCCGGGGACCGCTTGCGCGATTGTTTACAGCCTTGTTTACGGCGATCATCCGCGGGAAAGCGCGCCGACGACGCGAGCGCGAGCGCGCGAGCTGCTCCGTTCTTCTCGACGACCCGCAGAAAGTGGCCTCGCGCCGTTAAAGCGGGCGCTTTCTTTCCACACTTTCCACAGCGATGGGCTCTCCACACCCGAACGCTTCTGTGCGGCCGATTCCTGTTCTCGGGGAATTAAAGAGAGACAACTTCCACGTGACGATATCGTTCGATCGCCGGCGCGTACGCGCCTCCTCGCGACCGAGAATCGAGTGATGAGACTCGAGCATCGACAACTATTGTCGTTGTGTCGAGATGTTTCGTCTGGGTACGTCTGCATGGCTTCCCGAGGAAAATCATGGTCGACGCGCGAGAAAGAGCGACGGAAAGAGAAGGAACACTCGTTCGGCGATTCCGCCGTTCTCTTCGTTCGACGCGAGTTGACGCGTGATTTAATTTGATTTATCTCTTCCGCTATCTTTAATCTGTCCTTTGTGACGAATTGCGAGAGCCGCAAAGAAAAATGTGTCAATTCAATTGACTTTCTATCATTTTATTGGTATTAATTTAATTGGCGCATGTTACGGCGACTCCATTATCTTCTACTGCGCTTGAATCGCTGATGGATTCTGCAAACGCGAAATAAACAGCACATTTCGTCGCGATTGTGTCATTGTGTCATCGATAGTAGGTCAGGGAAGAATGACGAGCGCGTCGTCGCATCAGCTGCGGCACGTTTCGTAATTAGAGAAAGAGCATAGAGACCGTGGCGAGATTATTAGGCGTGTACAAATTAGTCTCTTGCTTTCCATTTCTTCACATTGATGATTTCATCGATTCGAAACCGCCAGGCGGTGCTCCACTGCCCGACCAATGGCACAAGCTCATCAGAAATGACATCGGAGACTGTGTCTTGTCGATTAAAATCTTTCCTCGCATAAAGGAATTTTGAACTTTGCTTTAGGAAAGCAAGCGATTAATTTGTACACCCAACATGGCGCACGAGTTCTCCTTTAACCAGGCGATCTTTAAGGAACGGCGCGAGTCCTTCGTGTAAACCGACCTAAATCGCCATAAATCGTGCGGCCGATCTCTCTTCCAGAAGAACAGCATCCTCATGGCCGGGGAAACATGGCGGAGAAGGCGAGAGGAAAAAAATAGGATAATGCACGAGGAGGAGGATAATGCACGAAAATGCGCGTACGTGAGGGCGTAATGCGCAGACGTCGTGACGCGCAGACGAGCGTGAATGAGACACGAACACAATTAGCGTTTTTCATCGGGAGGGAAAATGCTCGCGCGGAAACTCGACGAAGAAGGTAACGGGATTTTTCTCGTGGAAATAACATCATTTCTCACGCCGATGTATCTCAAGCCGACCATTATAACTTTTCGATTTGCTTTTAAGCACACCACCGGCGCTCTGGAATTTGCTGCGGTTCGTTGCGCGACAAACATAGATCCAAGACTAATGATTATTCATTATCACTAATGAGTAATCGATTTCAAACATTTCATCGACGAAGATACCGTAACTGTTCAATATTCAGCGCCTCGAATCAAATGTAACACTGAGAGAGAGAGAGAGAGAGAGAGAAAGAGGGGGGGGAGAGAGAACTTCCAGTACACTCAATTAAAGCATACTCAATTCGGATTAGATACAGAGCTCTACATGTGGCGATCACATCTCCAGTCGGTTCATCGAGAACACTCCCCGATGGAAATCGACACGATCCCTTACTTTCTCTCTTTTTCGCTCTCAAGGGATTTGCATCGAACAATACCCCCGCCAGATTCAAAGTGACCTCGCGTGAGGCCACAGGTTTCACCGAAAGAAATCTCTCGCCGGGGCGAGACTCATCGGTCCACGCGTGGATGAACGCTAACTCGGCGCGCCGCGTGCTTCGGCGTAAAAGGCCACGAATGATGCGCATAATGAGTTGGACGCGAACAATGGCTGGCGGGCGTGTCATCGCTACGAGAATGCAACATCGCCGATCCTCATCGCGACCATCGTCGCACCACCGTTCGTGGCCTCCGCGCCGACCCTCGGCCGATCCTCTCTCGCCGTTCCAGCCTCCCCCTGCCTGCCTGCCTGCCTGCCTGCCTGCCTGCCTGCCTGCCCCCCCCCCCCCCCCCCCCCCCCCCCCCCCCCCGCCCCCCGCCCCGACGCCACGCGCATCGCGCCATCGCTCTTCCACCTTCCGCCATCCTGTTTTTTTCCTCCCCATTCTGAAAGCGTGGATACGTGGTCGGAACAGGAAACGCTATGGGAGAGCGAGCAATCGGTATTCCGCGGCTGTGTCGCGCATACAGCGAGCCGCGACGCCACCGCAGAGGGGACGCGCGCGCGCGAGCGCGCTATAACGAGGCGGCCGCGGCGTTCCATCGTGGAACGTGCAATCACGAGACGCGCGTCGGACTTGCCCGCGCGCGCCTCTCCTTCCGGCTCGATGTGCGTACGCGTGCAGATTCCGTCGTCCGCCTTTTCCCGCGGGCCGCGGGAAAATCCCCGCGCCCCCTCTCGGCGCCGAACGCTTTTCCCGCTTTAATTATCGCGAGGGAACGCGGGGGATGTAGGTTAGGGAGCTGCTGCTCCGCGGATTGCGCTGAGAAATTTTATTGATTGATTGATTAATTCGAAATTGCGTTCGGGCCTTTTCGAAGTATCGCCTTAAGGCGTATCTTCATCTTGGAGATCTTGCCGCGAGATTCGGTTATCTCAAAGATCCATCAGATATCACGCATGCGACTTTGAATTATGATTTAAGAAATATGGATGAATGGAAACTCAGAGATATTTGTAGCTAATGATATACAATGACGTGTAGCTATGGTATATAATGCAATGCGCGTGTTGATGAAGGTGAATCTATAATTTGCGGTATATTCGCTCCTTTAAGGTTATCGTGCTATATCGTTGAGCCGCTGTTGATCGAACAGTTCAATGCAAATGTTGTTACGACGTGAAAAAATGCCGGTATGCGACCGGACGTGCATAAGCATAAGCACAGTTGCCGAGTACGAACGATATTGATTACGAAGGAGCGAATCGATATCGGTGACTCGAATAACGGATATGGGATTACGAAGCGCGAGACTGAACATGGGGGGCGCTTATCACATAAGCGTTACCTCGGTTCGGTAAATCTGATACATTTCTGTAATATTTCGAAATTGAGAATATTAAAACGCAAAATTTTGTAATTAAAAGTACAATAAAAAACCAAGTTAAAATTCAGAATTTTTTCAGAGATTAAGAATACAAAGTGGAAATTCAAGTTACATATTTTATGAAAATTTCGTTACGTCCTATTATTTTCGCAAAATTCACGCTTTTAGTCACGTTTTTATGTTTATTACCAATCATCCTTTGCAATAACGGGAATTCAAATTAAAAGCATGAAGGTGGAAAATCGAAAATTACAATTTCACAAGTTTTCGCAATCTCGCAATGAGTTTCCATGAGAGCCCGTCCATATGTTTAATGACTGACCCGCGTTAAACCCCCATTTAAAACCCCCCTTATAACTTGTCAACCATCCATACGTGTATCTCAGTGGCTCAAAGGGACCTCGATTACCTAGTTATTGCGGCCAAAAAAACCGCGATTGAAAAAGTGCGACAGCTTCGGGCCATTGCGGCGTGCACCAATTCGCAAAAACTCGTGGAATTTTGTACGCGTGTATAAAAAAGCGGATTAGCCGCAATAACTAGGAGGTCTTTCCTTCTTTTTTTCTCTTTCAGGGCTACGTCGCGCACATGAGATGCATCCGGCTTTGAAAGCGGGGAAACTGGGACATTCCGGACACGGTGCCGCGTGCCCCGATCACGATCCACCCTGGAGATCCAAAGCGGAGCGATATCAACCCTTCCCGGATGATCTCGTTGGCGGCGAGCCGCGGCCGCGTCTTATCGCGCTGGAATTCCGTTCTCGTCTCGCCGGCATTTTTGCTGCTACCATTCAGAACCCGGCGGATTCTCGTTTAAAAAGTAAAACCCTCTGGGGGTTTCAGTGGGAGAGGGGGGGCAGGCGGGGCGCATTCACCGCGTCCGAACGCGGCCACGAGCTCGTGGATAGGTTGACGCTGATTTCGTCATGATAAACTGCGTTCGGACGCAGCGACGTCTCCCCGTCTCTTTCTCTCTGCTTACGACACCATCAAACTTTACCGATGCCATTAATAATCCGCGCGTTAATTACTGTCTGCGCCTCTGCCCGCTACCCTTCCGAAACGACCCAGCGAGTCGCTGGGCTTCAGACTGGAACGGCAGCTAGGACGACACACGCGACTCGATCTATCAAATCGCGATGAATTAAGAACCATCGGAACAATGGACGGCGCTGCGAGAGAGAAACCGGTCGCCGTGCCGGTCGCAGAATTCGCCAAGAGCTGCACCGCTGCCCGTTCGGGGGACATGACCTGTCCTTCTCCGGAGGAGGAGGAACCGCGAACGAGGAAGCACGATAACAGGTTCTTATCGTCGTCGGGTGGGAAACGGTTCTTCAAACCCGTCGCGCGCAAAATAACGCGCCTATCGCAGAATAGACTGCGCTCGGACTGCGAGAAGGAAAAGTCCGCGGGAGAATTGCGCAGCGCGTTGCGACGCCTTCGTTCGGCTCTTTCGGCGCGAAATTGGAGAAGCCATCGTGCGTCTACTCCAAGTCGCGGTCCCTCTCTTCTCCGCACGCAAGTCCTTGCTTATGCATCCCTCTCGTGTCACGTTAGAACACGCGGAGGCGAGAGAGAGAGAGAGAGAGAGAGAGAGAGAGAGAGAGAGAGGGGGGGGGGCGGTACGAGGGGAGAGGGGAGAGGGGGGGAAAACCAGAGAAAAAAGAAAGCGCGAGAGACTGGGAGACGGGAGGGAGGGGGAAAAACAGGAGAAAGAAGAAAGCGAGAGCGAGAGCGAGAGAGAGGGGGGRGGGGGRGGGGGGAAGAGTGGAATCAGGGAGGCAGTTCTCCGGCCGGGGCGCCGCATACCGAGGACTGGAAAACGCATTGTTTAGGCTGCACTCACACCGGCTCAGGTGGGTGTGTCGCGAGCGTGAAATGCCGGCGAGGTGACTCCGACTCGAGTGAGCCGATCCGTGCACTTGGACGGTGCTCGAGTCGCACCGCGCGGATTCCAGCGGACAAGAGAGAGAGGAGCGAAGAAGGGGGAGGGAGGGAGGGAGGGAGGGAGGGAGGGGAGGGGAGGGGATGGAGGGACGTATTTGATGAACCGGCTAGAGATGCGCTCTCTCAGCAAATCGATTCCACTTTGATTGCGGGACTTGGTCGCGCTCTCTCAGGGTGCATTTCAGATTAGCCCGCTCGTCCATATTTAATCGCGCGGCCGCGATCGAGAAACTGAGACCAAACGTTCCTTGTTCCCTTGTTCGCTGTTAAACCGAACGTACCGCCTGTGATTCTTTCCGAATAATGAAGTAATAAATTCGATAATAATAAATTCGTTGAATCGTAAATTCCACTTTCGATCGACGCGATTATCCCGGAGATAAAAAATCGGTATTGGATTAATGATGCGGCTCGCGTGCATCTTCGTACGCTTCCTCGAGGAAAAAAAGAATAAACAAGGATAGAGCTCGCGATGCACGAGTGTGAATGAATGTGATAGAACGATCGAAGGTTCACGATATCTTTAACAAAGTAAAATAAGAACAATCGAGGCAAGGGAAAAGATTGCACTTTATGACGTATGTCTCGTGCGCCTCTTGGTAACTAAGATTCCTAGTCGGGCTTTTAAAAGACCGCCCCAAGCGTGTCGATGGCGACATCCAGCGGACGCCGATAGAATTCACACTTGCTACTCCGCTGCGGTAAAGCAGAACCTGGGGAGCTCGAGACTTGGCGCAGGGGAGCTTAAATCTGCGATTGTCTTATCGGACAAGTTCGTTCCTCGGATGACGGATCGTTCGACATGTCACGCTTCGTAATATTAATTATTCCCAAACTCGATGAGGAATCTAGGGCCGAGGCGGCCGTTAAAACGTAGCTAATCGTTAATGGGGAATCGCATTTCCCCGATCCCGGCCCATTCTTGTTACATCCTGCCTAATAATCCCCTTGATCCCTTAATCATCCCTTAATCATCCTGCTCATCACGCCTCCGTCGCGGTATCGGCCGTTAATTGAACGGCGTCGAACGAGCAAACGACAGCAATTAACGAGCGTTCGCCAAGGCCAGTAAAAATTTTATGTCAGGCTGTAAAGATGAGTTATACCCTCGCCGTTTAATAAGCAAACGCCACAAAGTGCAAGTCTCGTTCGCAGAAGCGAGACACGCGCGAACGGCCAGCACGTCGCGACGTCGCGAATAATCCGATGAGCGACTCGAAGAGTCGACGCCGAGTCTGAAAGAGACCGCTCGCACTTGCAGCTGGCCGATGTACTCACCTGCAAATTGGTTCTGGATAGTCTCGTTCGTCTGGTAGATTCAGGAAATTGCCGTCGTTCACCGCCGAAGACGTCGATCCCCGCGGCGACCTCGGCCCGCCCTCCGGTTCGCCAATCAGCACTTCCGTCCGACCATTCTGGAAGGGGCTGCTCGCGCGACGTTCGCCGATTCTTCCGCTCTGCACCGGTTGCTGCCGAGGAAATAAGCGCAACTTTACGTTCCTGGATCGGGCTGGATACGTATAGCGTATCCGGGCGTATTTCGTCTTATCGATCGCTTCTGCCGCCAATTTGCAGCGGATTTCTCCGTCGCGGAACTCTTTGATTGGACTTTATAAACCTTGATTAGCCTCCTCGTGGAGGCTCTTTAACTTTCCACATAGTTTGCTATACTTTTTCTTTAGGCGTTACTGATACCGTTAATTTCAAATGTCTCCTTCTGCCGTCGAGACGTGAATCAATCGAGGGATCTAGCTTAGCTGTCGAATCCTCTTACAGTTAAAAGTAAGAGATCAAGTGCTTGGAAGGTAAATAATAAGCTTATACTATTCGTCTGCCTCTTCGGAGCTTGGCTCAAGGCGAAACGTCATGGGAGGCGAGATCGTAACCGCAGGTTACAGTCAGGAAATTACCTGATCGATGATTTGCATCCGATGCGAGACAACGCATAAATCTCCATCAGTAATGATTAACGATCTACCAATATACGCGCGCCATTTTCTTTCGTACACTCCGACTTAATTTTATGTAAGGATGAACGTAACGGGGAAATAGCTGGAAAGAATTGTCGTGCGGTCATGACTTCAGAGAAACGTTTCATCAAACATGGACAACAATGGCGCGAATGGCGCGAACCTCGTGCAGGCATTCATTAACGTGGCCAACGTTGGCAATTAAGCATGATGAATTACCGATGCCGATATTCCGGGAAACTGCTTAATAATTACTCAAGGAATTCAACGGATGTTGTTTATGTAAGCGGCGCGCGGTCGATGCCAATATAACGTGCTGTTGAAAAGAATCCAACTAAAGTCTGCTTTAGTTATAACGCGGTTGTGTATATCGCGTACGAGCTCATCAATTATATTACGTAACGCATTGTACGCTGTACACGACGCATCGTTAATTATTTCGGAATCTAATGCAGAAGCCTAACTCTGCCCGACGAATCGGCATCGGCAAAAACTCCAACTTTATTATCCATGCCCTTGGAGTTTCTTTCGCCCCTTAGAATAGAAATTTGTTGCGTCAGAATAAGCGAGCCGAGCAGGGGTTCGTTTGTTTCTGTTCGATCGAAAACGAGAGCAGAATGCGCGCAAGGAGGAACGAAACGATCACTAACCAGGAGATTCGCCTCCTCGCAGCTGTGTTGCTTCTCCAAAGCGTCCTTCCGCTCCTGCGAGGTGTTTTCCACTCGGATGTCCGCCTCCTTCCCTAATCCCTTGGGAATCGTACCGTTGCTGAGTTTCGTGGAGAAAACATTCGTTCCCAATTCCCTGAAACGGTCGGGACAGGAAGGAATTAATTAAGCGCCTTAACAGAAACAAAATTAATTATGCCGCCGCCGTTAAGTGCGATAATTACAGAAAACGGCGCTTCCGCTGTCGTACGACTAACAAAAATGGGCCGCGCAGGCGCGCAGGCGCAGTGAGGGGATATCAATCACGACAATCGCAACTTGTCACATCCGTTCCGCGATGATACCACCTACGGGCGCATTGCGTGCGCATTTTCCCGATTACAACACGCGCCGAACGTTTGATGGAACATCAACGACGCGAAGCTTTCGGAAATTAATCGCGCAACGATGTCGATGTAGAAATCGATTGTCGCAGTCGCAGTCAGAAAGATGTTAGCGTCCACTGATTCGCCGCTGCGAGTTATCAGAGATCGATGGATCAATCGAATGAAAAAATTCAATGCCGATGTTGGGGGGATCGACTCACTTGTCTGCCAGAGTAACCGTGATTTGGCCATTCGTGACGTCTTTCGAAGCGGAGTCCTCGCTCGTGGACGCTACTGCGTCGTTTATCTGAAACATTCAGCAAACAGAACGCTGAACGGCACGTGCCCAGTTAAATTTTAAATCTGCTTTGTGGCTCATTATGCGCAAATCAACCATCATTAATGCGGCAGCGATACCTTTCGCTTCGCGTCTCTTGCTGCTTAACGAAGCCACATTCATGAGAGACCATAGATCCTGCCGCGATTGCACTTTTATGGCAATCATTGCAGGCGCAATGATTAAAACTTTAATCGAGTGAAGAGTTATCGCGATCACGTGACCGTAATATCGCGCGGTATTGAATTCAGCTTTATGAAAAGCGACAAAAGCCGATCGTACAGTTTCACTTCATTTTTCGTGTCGCACGTGCTTCCGCATTTCTCTGCGCAAAATGCAATCCCTGCATTTATGCCTACCTCCAATGCGTGACGCGTAATCTGCGATTGCACAGCGTTGAACAGCGTCGCTTCATGTTAATTTCCAGCAGGAAGGAGAGAGAGAGAGGGAGAGGAAAGAAGAACTCCAAGCGCTAAGCCTACATTGAGGTTCGCTCGCTTCCAAAAAAAGAAAAAGAAAAAAAAAAGAAAAAAGAAAAAAAAAGAAAGAAAGAAAGAAAAAAAAGGAGAGGCTACCGTTATAAAAATGATCGAGAGAGATAGGGCATCGCGAATAAAACTCGGGACGGGTCAGCAAGTTTTCAACTGGAATGCAAGCGTGCGATGTTCAGTGTCGCGATTACATAATTACGACGAAGGAACGTTAACAATCTCTCCCGTAATATCCTTCCCTCAAATACGCGTAATCGGTGACGCCGATATACTCCGCAAATACGTTCGTGCGTATTTTCTTTTGAGAACTGTTCGAGAAAGCGGAATAATTAAACGACAAATAATTCCCTTCTTCTCCTTACAAGCTCAAGTAAACATCGCCATGGACTATAAGCATCGTCGGGATCTCCCGTTATCGTCCCACTGAGATATCGATCCGCCTCGCGATCAAAAGTTCGAAGGTTGCTCGGTAATTCTGCAATACGGTAAGTGTATACGTAATCTACGCGCGTGCAGGTGTCCGATAGCCGCCTTTTCCCGAAAAACTCATCGCCTCGCTCGAAACTGTCCCGAATCGCCGGGAAAGAAATTGACGCGGCAAAACTGACCGGACAATTCCCCGAATGGCATCATCGAGTCGACCGGGGGAGCTTTATCTTCCCCCGCACTTTCTGTTTAATCGGATCACGCGCTAATACATCGGAGAAGATGTAACGGCGCCGCCGGCGTAATATCGCGAGAACTCGTTAACGCGGCCGTTAATGCGTTACGACATCCTCGCGATTTCCGCGCGTGAATTCCGCGCGCTACGCGCGAACTCGACGCGTGGCCTGTTTAGAGGCGCGAGGCTTCAAGCCCGCATGCCGCTCCGCAATCGCGCGAAACGCGATCCCGCATGCTGCCCTAAAATATCCCGCGCGCGGCGCGCGCGTTTCGCTAATATACGAAAACTTTCCGCGGCCGGATCAGCCCGCGGTAGAAACCGGTATACGGGCGTGTACCTGTTCATCTTCTCCTGCGCGCGTTTTTCTCGTAGAACCTTTCTAAAAATTCGAGGGGAGGGAATTCTGATTGTATCGTGAGACGCGCTTCCGCTCCGGTTTCCGCACCGGAACGTCGCGCAAACGCGTGAAATTACGGTTCACCGGCGCGCCATTCCTGCAAGCGCCGATCGCTGCTCGACCGATCGTTTTCGATCGACGCGAATTTCGATCATTTCGTGGACGCTTAAAGCCAATTATCATCGGCCCAACCGCAGACATGAATCGGACATGAATCATAATTTAATGTAGAACTGCGATGGCAACGCTAATGGCTCTCAGGACGATCCGAATTTGCAGTAATCGAAACACAAACCTCTCGCGATCACGCTTCGCAATCGGGCGATCGTTTCGCCGAATAATTAACGTGTAGACGAGAGGTTATATTAAGTAAACAAATTAATTTCTTGCTCCTTTTGTAGAGTTCAAAATTTATTTACAAAAACGCAAAGATTGCACACTCTGCTGTACTTGAAATTGTACAGCAAGTTCCTTTTTTCTTTGAGTTGAGTTTTGATTCAATGGAAGTTGTACTTGAAATTTCTGAGATTGGCCGTTCACTGTCTTTAAGATCTTTAAGATTTCCTCCTTCGTGGAATCCCTTGCATCAATTTTTGCATCAATTTTTGCATCAATTTTTGCATCAATGACTCCACTGCATCAAAAGCACGATCATTTCAGCGGCTTTAGCGGTCTTCGTTTTTAACTAGAAGGCGAAAAGAATGCAGCGCCGAATGCGCTCCTTATCGGAGGCCATCCCGTATACATCTGTTTTCGCAGGTTATGTCACTCCGCTAGTTCGTGCAACGTCTTGAAAGTGATTAAATGTCAGCACTCAAAAATCACGAGAGGTATTCCAGGTAGATATTCCAGTTCAAAATGGCTTTCAACAGATCAGCGAAGAGAAGAGCAAGAAATTAATTTGTACATTTAAAGGCACTCCCGATGTCTACGATGCAAAAAAGGAATTCATCGCTTTCAGCTGTTCGAGCTGTTTCGAGCTCTGCGAGATCGAAAAGCCCCGATGTATTATATATCGGTTCTCCGGCGCGGTTCTTCGCAAAACTGCGATTGCTCTCGGATAAAGTATCGACTATCGGAGCAATACTGCGAGCTATCAGCTATCGATACTTTCGAACAGCCGCGCGCTCGCCCATTAATATGGTCTTTTTTCCGCGAGCGCGTATTACTCCTCCCGCGTAATTTCCTCCCGATGATGATGACGCGACGCGTCGGTCGGGCCGGCTGAGAGCGCGGGGGCGTCATCGGTAAGCGTTGAAACTCGTTATTGCGTAATCGCCGTGTCTCAGCTTCGGAGGATTTGAAGACGCGGAGGCTCCGACGAGCGATGCAACGGCGATCCGCGCGCACGTTTTACGTTCTGGTGTAAACAAGGCCGCGCCTAATCACCGTCCACCGTTCACTCCGCTCATATACTTTGCATTCCACATTTCATAATCAAGCTCCGTAACGATTCCGCTCGCGGTCGATCAATTAATTCGCCGCGCGGACTCGCGGCCGTCACGCATCCAGCATGACGGATGGATGGAATCGCGGCCTGCGAGCGGAATGAGAGAATCGCCGGAAGACAAACACAAAGAGAACGCGATATCGCGTGATTAGGCGCCTCTCTTTGCTCGTTCGCACGGCCGCACGAGCGGCAGCTGCGATATTTTATCGTCAACGACGTGTTAGCGAAATCGAACATCTCTCTCGGCCGAATCTAATTCGTGAAAGCTGAAAAGTGCTGGGAACCGCTCAAGTCTGTAAGACATTACAGACCGCGTTCTTTCATCAAGTGGATCAAACTCGGTTCCTGCAGTAGGAGAAAAGGGAAGAGGAAGAGAAAAGAAGCTAGGGCCTTTGCGCTGTCGGGTCTCCCCGAAACTCTCGAAACTCTAAGCGCGACGGACGGATTTTCCGTCGGATTTTTTCGGAAGCCATCAGAGGAAAAGGTCTCTCCCAGAGAAAGTCCTTCACGCGTACTCAGAGCCGACTGAGACGCCGAAAGCTGCAATGAGCTGCGCGGAATACGGCGGCGATCGAGTATCGATCCCCGCCCGCACAACCAGTGCGGATTTCTTTAAATCTCGATTCGATCCGGCGAGCAACGCGCGAATCTCCGAATCATTCGAACACGATATTTAGAATCGCGCTAATTGCGCGCTCGTACTCTCGCGTGTACCTGCTGATGTAGTATAGCCTGGATGTCGCGCGGTTGGATCTTCTTCAGCGCCGTGAGTTTCTGCAGCCTCTCCCTCGCGCTCCTGCGGACAGAGAGAGAGAGGTCCGTTTGAGAGAAGCCGTTTATCCTTGAAAAGACGAAGCGAATCACGAGCGTCGGCGGCCTTTATCGCGCGTGAGGCTCTAACGTCACTACGCTACTTGTCGCGTTCTGTTCCGCGCACAGTTTGCAAACCGCATTCGCGACTGCGCTCGCGAAAGTGACTCGCGACTGAGATCTTACGTGAATTCGCGACAGCGACGAGAAATACCTTCCTGGTAGATAACGGCCCGGGAGATGGACAGGAATTTGGCGGGTGGAACTGTCTTGAAAAATGCGCGAATTAAACAACTCGCGTTTATAAAATTCTATAGGATCTTCTCGTTCCGTAATACTGAGCTTTTTAACTTTAACTAAAAGCACAATTATTTTAATTTTAACAAAAAAGATATCAAATTTCATCAATTCGTTTATTCCAGTCTCCAACTAGGAAGCAAATAATTGTGCTAACCTTGCGCTAGAGTCAATTTGCTGCAGCTATTTGAAATATTTTCATTGAGCAGAACTCGTGATGCGATATCACAGAACGATGTTTTTATAATAAACAAGTGAATTTATAATTTGCCGAATTCTCATAACCAAATTAACATAATACTACACTGATAAATGAATTAAACACGATTAATGAATTTAAAGTAAATTAATTTTTCCATAATATCTTCATAATAATACAACTCCATTCCTCCTCCTCCTCCTCCTCCTCGCAAAATCGCGTCAAGTGAATAAACGTTTTCCTTGCTTCGGGGAAAAGAAATCAATCGCAAGATAAATCAGAACCAAATCGCATTTACGAAACACAGACAACACGTTCTCGTCTCTTTAAGGAGAGGCTCATCTCTCCTCTCACCATTACGATTGAACCGATCGCGTCCGAACAAGCCGGATCGGATCGAATAACAAGGAACAGGGGCCGGAAAATTTCCGAAAATGGATCTCCCGATTCCCCGCGACGTTTCATCACGGGACCCCGCGCCATTATCGAGCCGATTAAAGCGCGTGCTTCCGCGCTCGATTCCCCTGACATTTAGATGACGCATTTTCCCGTTCGATCAAAAACACATTCGCCCGCTGGACATCATCGCCTTTTATGTGACGTTTAATCGATACACGATTCCGCCCTGACGGGGATGTATTTACCAGAAGCGGGGCACACTAGATCTCTCCCCGCGTGCGTGCGCTCGTCGCGTCACGCCGTCGACGTAGCGCGCTATAACGAGCTCAAGGTATCCGCCTCGGCACTCGCTCGCTCGCTCGTTCGCACCATTGTCTCACCTTTCGACGGCGATAACCCAGGCGTCTCGTATCCGCCCAGCGTTTGGCCCGTCCAGCTCTTCTGTCGGGAATTCACCAACGATTAATTAGGCGAATTTATCGCGTATTTAACATGCCTCAAAGAGCCCATTAACTGCGCGGGCCGCGCTAGCCCTGATAGCCGGCCGGCTATCCGTCTAACCCGCGCAGATGAGAGAAAGAGAGAGAGAGAGAGAGAGAGAGAGAGAGAGAGAGAGAGAGAGAGAGAGAGAGAGAGAGAGAGAGAGCAGAAGTAGCTGTGAGGTATCGCGACGCGAGCCTGACAAATTCCCTTCGTTTCTCATTTAGTTCGCGCATCATCGAGAGACCGGGGCCGCCCCCGTTAATTTAATACCTCGCTCGTCCCCCTTCCCCCGTTTGCTTTTACTTTTCTTTTCCTTCCGCGCATTTTCGGGAGGAATCACACGCAAACGTCTGCGTTTTCAGCGATCCGAGCGGAAGCGTCTCTCCGGAGAGGCAGCGGGGTGAACGGAGTTCCTCCGCTCGATTCGCTGCATCGCGCGGGGGGGGGGCGGGGGTAAATTCGTGCAAAAACGTACGTAAACGCACGCCAAAGTCCGCGCCGTCCTCGTACGATTTTTTGCCCATCGGTTATTTATATCATCCCTCGGCGGGGAATAACTGCGGGGATCTACCGCGTATGCATCAACCCACTTTTCTATAAAAAAAGAAAAATCTCATCGATCGCCGGCTACCGTTCTTGATGCTGGGCGCATCTTCGTCCGCAGCTTCCTCGTCGTCGATGAATTTTATAGCGGAGAGATCAAAATGCCTGGCCAGGTCCTCCAGGGGCTCCGCCCCGTAACCCGGCGCGAATTTCGGCGGGTCATCGACGATCGACTCGTCGACGACGATCGACCGGCTGTCGAGGCCCGAGCGCGAGGAACAACCGCAAAAAATCAGCTTGCGAAAAAACTTTGACATGTTCGCGCTTCGTGCGAACAAAGCACTTTCATCACGCGACGCGACGCGTTCCGAGGATCGTTCTCGCACTCTCTCGGCCGGTTGGATTAGTAACGATTATCGAGCAACGATTCAGCCGACGGATTTGCGTTCCTGATTTTGCCTTTTGTTTACGTTTCTGTCGTAGATTGTGCGCGCGGATCGCGCGAAACGGGAAATGGAGAAGATCCGGCCACGAGTGCGTGCTGTTCTCGACGTCGACGTCGCGCGATTTAATTAAGATTTGAGGAACGAGTGATTTCCTCGCAAAATTCCTCCAGCAAAATTTTCGCGTTTCCGTGATTTCAACGAGACGTTAAATCTATCTCGCGATTCTATTCCGTAGCGCTCTTCGGCGGAATCGACGAACAAACGCTCGCGCTACAACGCGTTCCTTCTTAATCGGCAGCGATAATCCATCGTTTAGACTGGCTGTAATTAATCGGCCGCTAATGATATCCGAAAACTGATCACTGTTCGAGTCCCACTGAAGCCCTCCGAAGAAGGCTACCGAAAACTTTTCTGGACGCGAGGAGGACGCGCGCGCACGTGTTACGAAGCCGGAAAATAAACTCTCTCCTCCGCGGCCGGCGACTGAGAATGGATGGCACGGACGCATTCACGAAGGAGTTTATATTTGGAACGCTGGCACGGACGATAAAAATTGACAGAGAGCGCCAGTTCAACGCACTTGACGCAGTTCGGACGGCGACCAAGTGTTTAGGGAATTCGCGCGTGGGTCCAGCCAGCGAAATTTTCGCGGCGACTGGACAGGAATGAACGTACAGATCGATAGCGCACCGGCACGTTCCGAGATCCCTAAAATACTTCTCTCTTCTCCGGGCGCCGTTTGATTCTTTTTGCCACGCCGGTTGATGCGATCCCCGACCTGGTTTCCGCGCGATTCGCTCCCGCGCGAGAAGCTGATTAAATGTACGTCTGCCGCTTCTTGTCCCGAGGAACGCCCTCGGGATATTTTCTTTGCGGCCACCGGCGAACTCGCCCGGCGAAAATCCATCGGTCTTCCCACCCCGCGTTGTTCCTCCTGTATTTATTCGAAAAGAGACTACCCCAGACTACCCCGGTCAACCATAGACGAAAATAATATTTTCTTTTTCCGGACGTCTTTCTCGCGGACGTTAAATCTTCGTTGGCAGTCGCGCGCGATTTTGTGCGATTTTGACAGTCGTCAGATCTTTCATTTATTTTCATCGTTTGCACTTTGACGACCGTCGATGTTTACGGCGTACGTTACATGCTATCGTATTTATTTTATATGCACATGTACATGTGCGTGTTTTACATGGTCCGTCATACACCGTACGATGCGTACGCCTTGTTGTCTCTCTCTCTCTCCCTCTCTCTCTCTCTCTCTCTCTCTCTCTCTCTCTCTCTCTCGAGTACGTGGCCTCCATAATGTGCGGCGCAATTGCATATCACTTGAAACGTTCTAGGCCGAGTCTCGCAGAAGCTTTCCGTGTCACTACGCGCATATATTCGTCGCCGTAAAGTCTTTCGTGCTCCGCTAAACGACGAGCGGAGACGCGCGCCAGCGAAGAAAATCCGCAACAGTCTCCGCTCCGGTTGCTTTTCGAAACGTTTTGGCGCCTTGCCAAAACGCGTCCGGATACGGCACTCCGGTAATCCGGAGGAAGCGTGTTTTCATCTGAGAATTCACACCTTGTCTCTCCATTTTCTATAATAAGGCGATCCCGACAACGGCGGAAGCCCTCGCCGGGTTCAGCTGGTTTTTCCGGCGGAAAATTTCGATTCACTCGGAATTAAACGGTCATTACTGCGCGCGGTGCTCTCGAATCGAGTGGTCGATGCTGTCCCTCGATAGTCGCGAATGTTTCACAGCTTCAAACTCTTTGCTCCGAGCACAGCTCGCGATTTGGAACGGCGCGCCAGAATTTTACTGCGTCACCACGTGATCACAACAGCAGCGCGATCGTCACGTGATCGTCAAACGGCGGCGCCGCCGTCGACTGATCGACTGATCGGGGCTGATCGCGCGCGAGCCGACAAAGATTCTTCATCCGCCGAATTTCAAAGTTCGCGTTAAACACGACGCTCGTGCGAACGGACGGCAGAGAGGAATCACAGAGAAGGTCGCGTTCAGTCGCTGATCGCGCCATGCAATGTACGATGCGATCGTGCGGAGAACAGACGGGCACCGCGTTCGCGAATTCGACGAGGTGGTAAATTCGGGTCAAACGACGCCTCGCCGACGTGACACCGACGTTGCCGATGAACGGCGAGTCGGGGAATCCACGTGGAGGATGTTTGACGGCTAGATTCGCGTACGTGTCAGCAGATATAACGTAAAGCGCCAATCAAGCGCGTTACGTTAAGTAGGCTTAAGGGCGAGTGCATCTGAGCCAGACTGCGCCCTCCCGAGAGAGAGAGAGAGAGAGAGAGAGAGAGAGAGAGAGAGAGAGAGGGAGGGGGAAGAATGCCGGCGGTTCAATAGTTGAACAGCGGTTAACGCGCAAATAATTAAAGTCGGTCGGGGCGGAGCGCGACACGCCGCGCCGAGAACCGTAATCGTATTTTCTATTCCGCAAGCGAGCAATCGAGCGGTTGAAGATTAGCGCGTTTCCCTCGAAAATGAGGGAGGCGGATCCGTTCCATCTCGTTCAATCTCGTCGCGACGCGCGTCCGAAACGCGCGCGCGTGCTCTCGAGGTCGCCGGTGAAAGCAGATAACGCCTGAAATTCGATTATCTTTTTTAGCTAGCAGAACGCGAGTGACCGCTAAACGCTACCGTTAGAATCGTAACAATGCTGCGCCCGCGTTCTCGTTTCCGAGACACGATTCGGAGAAGCGATCGTTGTAATATTTTTCTCTCCTTTTTTTTACGGCCGTTATAAAAAGCAATGCCTACGATTCCTCGTGCGCGAGCGCGCGGATGTGGATAAACGTACACGGGAAGAAACGGAACCAATGCACGGGATACTTTTGATCATGCGAGCGGTACGTCTTGACGCAAGAGAAGGCGGAAACCAGTTTTCTAACTGTATAAGCTTTACCTCTTAAGGCTGCATATATGTATGGATGTGCGCGCGTATGTACACACGCGTAACATGGACAGGCAAACATGCCTGGCGAGCTTGGAGATCATTTGATGTACGAGTTACCGTGATGTTTTGACCCTACGCGACACGTGCTGAAAATTCTTATCGAGTCGTTTGTAGAGAGTTCTGTTAAGATAATCAGAGACGTTTCAAGGGATATCAAAATGCTCGACGCGCATTAGGCACGTATCAGTCTGCAAGAATTCGGAATGCACTCAGTGGGAGTCTATAAAATCTTTCCCGGATCTCGGCAGCTAGCTCGGTTTTTCATTTAGATTCGAATCGCTGCGCAACTCTTCCAGCGAATATCGAGGATGACAGCACAGGCGTGACGAATATTTATTGCAATTATCTATTAGCCGTATATACGCTGAGAGTATATGCGCAGAGAGATTCTCCAAGGAAGAAGTTTAGTCACTTCTTCTTTCTTTTTTTCCTCTCGCTTTCTGGATAGTCATCTTTCCAGTCGGTCATCTTTCCGTTCTGCTGTCTCAGCGCTGGCGTGCACACATACGGGCGTTTAAATTTAAGGATGATTTAATGAAACGGCTATTCGCCTGATATCTCTGCGCGCTGGATTACGCAAAACGCTCGGTAAATTGTCGGAACGAAAGGCATCGATCATCGAAGGCAACGTAGCAACAATCGCTAACGGTCCGGCAACTTTTACGAGCGCGATAACTGTTTGCCAAGATGTAACCATATCAAATCCGAGATTGCGATCTCGGCTGTCAGTCGAAAGAGCTGCGCGCGCCGGATTCGAAGACGTGTTTGAGGATCAACGCGCGAATCAACGTACGATACGAGTCGGCATCGAACGGTGTTGAAGCGTCCGAATATCCGTTTCAACATGACGACCTGTAATTCGGATCGCGTTGGACGGCAGCAATGCGTAAAAGCAGGCGGATCGCATGGATAGAGAAAAACGAAAATTGATTACGAAAGAGAGAGAGAGAGAGAGAGAGAGAGAGAGAGAGAGAGAGAGACGCGCATAAAGCAACGACGCTTTCTCTGCCGAGAGCGTTGAATTAAAGTTCAATTAATTTCTTTTTCTTTACGCAAAGCGCACCGTCACGCGTGTATCGTAATAATAATAAACAACAGCGACAACGCAATGAGACGTGTGCGAGAAGTTACGTGCGAGACGCTATCATCTGTGCTCATGTCAGTCGCGACAAAGGGTACACGAGGTGCAACGTCCATTAGCAATTGCACGACACTTGTTCAACGTATTACATCACTGCGCGGCACGGGTCGCGGACCGCGGAATGTCCGCGTAGAGACCCGCTTTAACCATTCATGGGGTCGCTGCAACAACTGCAATGGAAATGACAAACAATCGCGCGCAGTCCGTTTTTCGCGTGCGAACCGAGACGATTCTCTGTACGTGTCGTTTAATGCGCGGTAACGCCGTCCTTGCCGCAGCTTCTTCTCCCAATTCAAGCATGCGAAACGGAAAAAACCTGAAACCGCCAAAGAAAAAAAGACCGACGAAAGATGTGCTCGAGATGTCAGCGATGGCAATTCGTCGGTCGCTCGCTGTCGCGTTAGGAAAAACCGCGTTTCGCGGCATGCATCTGGCATGCCCTTTTTCCTGCTGCGATGTCCGGTTCAGCGATTGGAGCTCAACAGGTTGGGACGAAACAATTTAGCGCGTATCACGGGAGAAAGTGCGCGCGGGACGATTCAAGCGATCGCGCCTAATTTATACGTCGACGGTGGCGCCGGTGCACTACCCGGTCTGCTCGTTCTCGATTTCTGCCGCATTCCTATCGCGTTCTCGCACGCGAGCGCGTCAGCACGCACGAGACGCGCCTGAAACGCACGCTGGGCGTGAAATGTAGAAGGGAGTCGCCGCCGAGCGACGTCTCCATCAGGTTCGCGGTCTCTCTTCGCGATTCTCTCTCCGCCTCGCACCCCCGCATCCTTCCGGCGTTAAGCATCTCGGCTGATGGAGCCGCGGGCGATCGCACATCCGCGTCCTCGGAGTCTCTCGCCGGACGCGTCCGGTCGTTCTCCAAGTCGATCGAACCTCGAAGCTCGAAATCCGCGGGATTTTTCCACGTGATTTTCATCCCCATCACGGCATCCCTTGCCTGCGCCGTTTTGCGGTTCTACCGTCCCGCTATCCCGCACGCTCGATGTTTCTGGCGCGATGTTTCGGCCGTTTCGGCCGTTTCCGCGTCTCGCGCTCGTCAAGCCCTGCCTCAAGTCTGCCTTACGTATCGGTGTATCGGCTTTACACACGTCTCCTGTTTCCTACTCTCCTCCGTCACGTGCCGCGCTACGAGAGTAGCGCTTCCTCGTTTCCGCGTCGGCGGTATCGTTAGTGTACATACATCCAGGAGCGCGCGCGGATACGCCCACCACGACAATACACGGGGTTTGACACGCACCGTGCACAGCGCGATTGTTAGCCTCTCTCCGTCCGGAGGAAGGGGCGAGGAGGAGGAAAGAGGGAAGAAAAGAGGGAAGCATTCCGCATTATCCGCGGTACGCACACGTACGGGCGCGCGACAGCCGGCGGATGTAGAGAGCCGCGCGGATGTTGCACGATGCGCAAAATCGGCCGCCCGCCGAATTCCCCCCCTCCCCCCTTTTTTTTTCTCTTCGCTTCTCCTCTCCCCTTTTATTTCCCTTTAAGCGGCGCGCACCCCACCCCACCCCACCCTCCCCCCTCTCCTTCTTCCCCCCCCCGGAACGCCTGTACGAGACGGGCGTGTTATGTAAGAGACAGAGGCAGAGAGAGAGAGAGAGAGAGAGAGAGAGAGAGAGAGAGAGAGAGAGAGAGAGAGAGAGAGAGAGAGAGAGAGAGAGAGAGAGAGAGGGAGAGGGGGGGGGGGGGGGGGGGGGGGGGGGGGGGGGGGAGGCGGGGAGAGGGAGAGATCGTTTCGCGAGTCGCTTCCCGCCGACAGCGACAGATAATTCGGGATGTTTTGGGAAATTCATGCGTGAAACAGTTTGGAGAGATGAGTTTGCACGCTGCAAATGAAAAACGGCACGCTCTCGTTGGCAACGAATGGCCGGCAGTTCCGGCGAAGGAATAAACGAATATCAGGCCGGCGGGTTACGCGACGCGACATTGACCGATGATGCGGGAACGTGACGCAGAGAGATTTAGCCCGCCAAGAAATTATTGGAGGATACGTCTACACTTAACATTAATAACATTGCCCGTTCATTTGACATTCTGCTCCTTGCAGATGCGCGGCCGTTCCAAGATCCTTCCTCCAACGTTGCGCGTCGGCAATTATGCAAGAGAGGATAGGGGAAGGGGGCAGGGGAGGGGGAGAGAGAATTATCATAGGTGGGAGCCGGGGAGGGTGGGAGTTCCGATAAAACTTCCACGAGAATCTTGACTCTATATTCATATGGTGAATCCAAATCGGGGTTAAGCATCCATATATCAATGCGAGGAATTGCGATTGAACCGCGGGAGGCGTAACAGAAACGCGCGCGCGCGCGCGCGCACGCGTTACGCGGCCCATTATTCCATTATTTCACGCGGGTAATAACTGTACCCGCGCGTGTCTATAAAACTTGCTTAATAAGAGGCATATATCACCCAAAGTAGGGAAGCGGGACGGAAGTAGAACGTTACACGCGCGAAAGAGGATACGACAGAGGATACGATACTGTCGGCGCAAATTTACAACATAAAATTAAAACATTCGTGCGTCAGGTGCGCGTCAGGAACGCGTTATCAAGCTGCAGACTTTTTTTAATCATCGCCAAAGAGAAGGAGAACAGAACGCGCGAGAGAAATTAAATAACTACCGCGCGGGCTCCACCTCCCTCTCTCTCTCTCTCCCCCCCCCTCTCTCTCTTTCTTTCTCTCTCCAGCGAGGAAATCCCGCGAGAACAATGAATAGCGGAGTACGTAGCCGAAAGAATTGGAGTAGCGGCTAAATAACTGAAAAGTCAATCCCGGCGCAAATCAAAAGGCATGACCACGATTACGATCCGCGTCAAGGATCGCGGACGTCTCCCGGCGGATTCGCGGTATCGCAAGCTGACACGAGGAATCGCGTTAATATCGCATGAATCAGCGGATTAATAAGAGATGGCCGCGCGCATAGGCAGATCGTTGCGCATACGATCAAGTGCAAACGTTCCCGTAAGATACGTCGTTTAAGCGTTAAGTTATCGGCGACGGCCGTTGCGTCACGGCGTCGCGATAATAAAAGAATAAGCGCGATAAAAGTCAACCGCGAGTATCGCGATTGCCGAGATGTGAACGGCGCGGAGGCGAGCCGAAAGCCGCGGAGCGGCCGAGCTACGGTATTGGGAATAAGTGGCGCGCGCGTGGTATTGCGAAGTCGACATGTCACAAGAGCCCAGGAGAAAGAGAGAGAGACGGACGATAGGGGAAGGGGAGCGGCAGCGGGATGGGGAGGGAGGGAGGGAGGGAGGGAGGGAGAGAGAGAGAGAGAGGACAAACGGAGCGGCAAGAAGCATCGGCGGGTTACGAGGCAGCGAGGAGCATCGCGGTGTACGATCGCGGTCGATCGCGAGAGAGCACCGCCAGGATCGTGCTCGTCTCATCATCTCATCATCCAGACTCTCTTCATGCTGCTGCTGTGGCTCATCCGAGAAAGGAGCGAAAAGAGAGAGAGAGAGAGAGAGAGAGAGAGACGAGCGCGCGCGCGCGCGCGCGCGCACGGATGAGAGTGGAGAAAAGGAGCAGTTACCTTCGGCAGATCGGCAGATCGCCGTGATGACGACGGCGACGACGACGACGACGACGACGAGGTCGGGGGACTGGGAGAGGTGGAGAAGGGGAGACACGCGCGGACCTCTCCTCCTCGCTGGCCTGGAAGCGGGCACGTCGTTGAAGTCGCTCGCGCACCCAGGCACCACCCTTTCTCTCTACTCGGCGCACCACGAAACACCGATATCCCTCATGGACGCACCCCTTTTCCACGCGCACTTGGCGTAACTAGCCGCGGACCAGCGTCCACTTCCGCTCCGGAAGTGGACCAGGAGACTCGCCGACGCGCACTCGCGCGATCGTCCACGCACTGGTGATCCACGCGATTCTCGCACCGGCCGTTGCAGCGATGATCGGCGACACACAAGAGCGACCGTTGTCGCAAGTCGCGACTCGCGCGCGATTCCACGACGGATCCGCGACAGCCCCACCGAAGAGGATCTACGTGTCCTCTCGCGGGCCTCGAGGACGAATCACAACGGCGTTGCAGCTCGCGGTACCACCGACGAAACGGCGCGCGGAACCACTTGGAACCGCTCATACGAACGGCTCTCCTCCGTACTGGCGAGCGTGGCACGGAGCGTGACAGCGGATACCACACGAAGGTTATACCTTCGCCTGGTCCGCCATGTGCAACCGCTGGCGTGTCCGCCTACCTGCGTACCTGCCTGCTTGTGCCTGACTATCTCTCGCCGGACTTCTCCACTCCTGCTCTCCTCCTCTCCCCCCTCCGCCCGCCTGCCCGCCCGCCCGCCACCTCTATACCGCGATACCGTATACCGTGGCCACCTGAAGCATTTACCTGGCGAACGCCGGACTCGCACGAGCCCGCCCGGAATCGGCCGATGCGATCCTCCTGGTTGCTCCTGAATAATTCGAATTTTACCGCGCCGCGGAGCAAATGCCGAATGCGGATCCGATGGGGAATCCTCAGCGTCCAGCGTGAGATAACATAATCCGATTCGTAGGAGAAACGTGTCTCAATCTCGTCTAAATATGCGCACGACGAATGTCGAGGAGGGAGAATGAAAGGCGGTTCCAAGCTCGAACGATTGCGCGCTACGTTGATTCGGATAAATTATGCCCGAGTGAATCAACGGATAAGAAGAATGCGCCCGTAGAACGATGCGAATCGAGAACGAGGCATTATCGGCACGGTCTCCGGATAGGGGGATTAAATGACGAACGGGAGATCGAACGAACCATAGAAAAATTACGGGTCGTAGGTGCGACACGAACGATCAAACGAATCGAAGGACCCGATAACTCGCGCGACCGGTTCACCAGCGCAGTGTCGCGAAATCGATTGCAATAAAGCTGTTATCGGCGCGTGCGATATAACGGCGCCGTTCATACCAACGAGTCCCCGTTGTTATCGTTTACAACAACGTTATCGTCCGGTGCCGCGGACTGGCCGCGCAGCGAATCGCGCATTCGTAATTCCCTCGCAGGATTCTTTGGCGAATCCGTTACTGCCGACCCGGCAGTTACAGACACATGACTTTCACGCTCGGGCACGCTCGTACCGAACGGTTCAGCAACAGTGACGAACGGGGCAATATCGAGCGTCATTCCGCACGCGGAAAACGGCGCCTGGCGCCCGGCACAACGCGCCGATATCATTTCCGGCTGGGGAGCCGGAATCCCTGACCGTTGCTTATCCACGATCGAGTTCTCGTTGGTCGACTCTGTCATCGCGCGGCGATGTTTGAACGCGTCTCTGTCTGTCGCGAGGGACGACAACGTAGATCGAGCGTAACCGCGTGCATTCATATTCGTCCGCTCGAGAACGGTTTTACGACGACGAGGCGACAATAAGCTCTCTGCGCTGGAATACTTTTCTCTCTCTCTCTCTCTCTCTCTCTCTCTCCCTCTCTCTCTCTCTCTCCCTCCCTTTCTGTCGCTTGCTTGAAAAACACCTGTTCAAAGAATAGCGGCGGAGCGTTTGGAACGACGCGAACGTAGATGGATTCACGTGAAAGCGGGCTTGCTCCGAATAGCCACTTCCGTTTGCGCGATCCTCCAGATCGTCTTGCTCTTGCGCGCTCGCGCGTCCTCGCGGACTCTCGGTTATTGTGCTAGTTTATTCATCTGCAATTCGAGAGCCGATGCGCCCCCACCCATTTCGAATGACGTCCCTCCCCTCTAACGCTAACTTCTGCTCTTTCGTCCCTTCGCGGCGGGCTTGACTGATAACGCTAAGATAACGCTGACCGCGATCGCGGCCGGGAACGGACAAAACAATTGACTCACCCATTTTGTTGCCGCTTCTCCTGCGGACGCGCAGACATATCGTCCGAGACTTGATGCACTTGAAGAAGAAGAAACGATCGTTTCTCGGTTACTTTGTTGTTGTTGTTGTTGTTGTTGTTGTTGTTGTAAAGATATTATAATAATAGTAATAGTAACAATAATAATAATAATAATAATATACGCAATATACGCATTACACATCGTGCAGCTTTTGCCTCGATCATTCTTTCGATCGATCGCGTTGTCGTCCTCGGCAAAAGCTGCCGATCAATCGAACCGACGGAATACTCCAGACACGCCGATAACGCGGCCTGCAGCATTCTGATAAGCGTATTAAGCGCAATTACCTGATGTATGTATTGAATGACTTCGTTATGCGTTGCATTTTCCAAGGTGCGACCGTTCACTTCTAAAATTTCATCGCCCACTTCCAGAGTATCCGCGCTATCGGCCGGCGATCCTGCGTAAATACAGACACAATCTCGCTACAGTGCGGGAATCCAATTAGCGGGATATTTAATATTAAGTGGGAAAAGTCGCGATGAATAATTCCTGTGCGCTTCGCGCGGGCGGAGCGCGTAGAGATCGCGGCGCCCTGTTTTAAATTCGTTTCATATTCCAGCGCGGGGCCGATGCGGCGTTTAATAATCCGCTGAATGAATCCGATACGTCAAAATCGCTGCTTAAGCGTCCGTGACACGCGACACGTAATCGGTAAATCGTAAACGAGGACATACTTGCTGATGACCATCGATCGATTTAGAGGGCATCGCGGGGAAAGCGCGCAGAGGCGATCGGCTGGKACATTCTTTCCCCGATGCTCCGGAATTCTCGATATTGCAGAAAGCCACTTTCTCTTGACGAGATTAATTAAACGTTGGGAGAAACTGTACTAACCGTAGTAGCTGACGCGTTTGAACTTGAGTTTGAACGATTTCGATTCACCCAACTGGAACCTTCCCGCGCAAACCTTTTAGCGTTTCGCTTTGAAAAAGCTCGCCGTATTCCAACTATTCGTGCGAATGGTTCCCTTGATGATTATGCATACACGAAATCTATCTCTTCAAGCAAGATCAAGCGCGACAACCCTCCCTGCGAAGCAACAACCCTATCGCGATCACAAAAAGCTGCAGTCTCCCCGAAAGAGACGTCACGTAACAGGAAGCAACGGTAGCGGTAGGAGTTAAACATGAAATAAACAAGAGCACCCTCAAGCGGTGGAGGGTGCGTTACGATAAGTAAACATAAAGGTCAGTCTATAAATAACACGTCGCGAAACGTCCTCCATGTAAATCGTCGCGCGTTTCGCGCTGCAACGCGCCGTGTAAATCGGAAATCCGTCCGTTGCGCATTTCCCGTTTCCGAAAAACGGTTCGTGTGTGCACGCGCACAAGATTATCGCTCATGCCGAATGTTCATTTTTCATTCGGATTCACGTGTATCGAGAACGCGAGGGACGAGGGACGGCTTGCACGATCATGTCTATCCGAAAAGCGATGCTCGACGAATAAAGTCGCGCCGCGCATCCGCGTGCGCGGATAAGGAAAACGTATCCCTCGGGCTAAGCATCGTCAAAATGCCATAAAGCGTCCAGATAACAAAAGCGAAACAAAAGCGAGCATTGATAATGCACCGCGTGTGCCAACACGGGGAACACGCGTCAGCAGGAAATTCCACGAGATCAATTCAGATTACGAGCGAACCGGGGCAACCTGCGCTTTGCTTGTTTCAGAAATTTATTGCAGGCGCATGTGCCCGCACGCACGCACACGCACGCACGCGCGCGCGCGCGCACACGCATGCTCTGCTGCTAATAAACTGTTGATCGTTTGCAACATATTGCAGCGGCTGTCGAATACTCGACGAGTGGTCGGCGTCGTTTGTGCAATCGTTACGTACCGTACAGTCTGATCTTGCCGTCGTCGTTCGTTAATATTATAATGTAGCCTCCTAGATCGACCATTTTCGCTAGTAATTATCCTCCGTACGTGTGCAGGGGTAGTCCGCTATTAGGAGTTGCCTCGCGCGGTACTCTCCGCGCTGATGACGGGCGCGCGCGCGCGCGCGCGCGCACTCGCGCGCGGGCGCAACGTGCACGGTAAATCACTAATTACTTCGCACTACGGCGGGCCCGCCCCGAAAAATCGGTCCGCCGTTATTAACGTTGTTAGCACATGCCATTTTCCCAGTTTCCTCTTGCATCTTCACTTCATCCTAGTATCGACCCCGTGACCTACTTCGTGTAACGCCGCTGTGTAACGGCGATTATATTCTCGCGACACGAAACGCACTTTTCTACCCGGTTCGCTCTCGCGCTCCGACCCCCTCTTCTCTTAGACGTCAGACGAGCGCTTTCGCGATGTGTAACGTGTACATTGAACGGCGCCTTTGACGCGCTATCGCACTCTCGATCGCAGCGCGGGATCGTCGAGATCGCCGGTCTCGGGAATTCAGTCGGGAATTTGGGACTCTCCCAACCTTAAACGGCCGCTGGAGCATCTACGCTCCATGCGAGGATATGGCATAAGAAAACCGACACTACGACGACAACTACGACACACGCTCGAGAACGAGGAGATGAAGCGAGGAACACATAATTATCTTTCGGCACCCCGATCGCGTTCTTTTTCATGTGCTTTTCATCCCCGTTACGTCTCTGCTTTCCGCGAGGTCACGCGAGCTCCTCGCCGGGATCGTCCTCGCGATCCGTCGTCACGAGGGCAGCGAGAGGAAACGAAGCGGCGCCTCCACGGGGCCCGGTAACGCGGGCCCCCCTACATCCTTACGGCGACGTGTCTCGCGAGCCGCTGCGTGAGGAATAGCTGTCGCCGGTTCACAATTCCACGGCGGGCCGGGATGCCTTATTGATCACCGCTTCGACTGATGCTTCGTATGCCGCTTCCGTGCTCGCATCGCCAGCCATCGCCGATCCGTCGTCGTTGTCGTCCTTGTCCTGACGCATCCACCGCATCGGCCCCGTACAACGACGGTGCAGGGTGCCGGAAACGCGCACTAGCTCCGACCAGCTGCTGCTGCTGCTGCTGCTCTCGCGATCCCGCTGTGCGCTTTGGCGCTACCACCCTCCGTGCGGCCGCAGGTCGACGACGATCGTTACATCGGAGCATCGGGCCAGTATGAGCGCTTTCGGGACGATCTAGCACGATGTCGGGGGCCTCGCGTCTCGGGATGATCCTCCGGCGACCATCAGGATCGTCATCGTATGCAATCCTCGCGCTCTCTTACGCAATTGCGGCCACCCTCCCTCCGCCGCGGTGCGTATCGATGTTTACGCGCTTCTTACGAGCGCGAGCTCACCTGAACGGATCTATCCGCTGATTGCACGACCTGCGGATCTCTCTTCCGCATCGGTCATCAGTCGTTTATCCTCTTGCTTCGGACACTTGTGCATCCGAACGAACTTGTGCGCGCGCGAATGAGACGATCACGCTCGCGACGACATGCGTTCCTCGTGTCGCTCCACACGACGGTGACGCGATGCACGCACGAGAGCGAGGATCGAAGCCGATGCTCGCTCGCTCGAGGATCCCGCGATCAACATCGCCGCGTTATCGACCTGTCCTTCCGGCGTTCTTCACCCTTTTGGAATCTCCGAGATGACGCGGATCCTCCTTGCCCTCGTGAGCGCTCCCGCGTCTCACCCCTGCCGCGCGGGATCAACGCGGAGGTTCACTGCGAGGTCCCTCGCAGTCGGGCGAACTACTCCTCGAGCGCCAAAGGGCGATCCCTCCGATCGAAGCTCTCACTTTCGCAGCAGGCTGAACTACCCCTTCGATTCACGGGGTCGATCCCGGGTTGGGGCACACGCAGATACCGCTCTATTTCTCACCCTCCTCCGTCACGACGGCGCGCAACCTCCACCCTAGACTCCTCGCACTGGCGTACGGTGCACCTCGGGAGCGGCGCGACGTCAACCCCCGGCCGAATCGCGAGTCGACTAACTCGCTGCTGCTGCGGGGCGGGCGGGCGGGCGGGCGGGCGGGGRGGGGGGGGCGGCGGCGGCGGCGGCGGCGGAGGTCCGCGTTCTCTGTCTCACGGGCGACGTCGGGTCCGGCCTCGAGGAAACGGGACGACAGCGATGGGCCGCAGCGATGGGTGTGAATCCGTGTGCGTGTGCGTTGACCGACAGCAGCGGCAGCCCTGCTGACACCGCTCTCTCTCTCTCTCTCTCTCTCTCGCTGTCGTTGGAGCGCCGCCTCCAGCCCTCGCCGCGAAACGGCGGCGATGCGTCCGCGCCGGCGTCGTCCCGTTGGCGGCAACCCCCGGTCTTCGACTTTCGAGCCCTCGCATATACGCCGCCGCAACCTTCACGCCGTACCCACCGCCGGCTCGCGACGGCATGTCCAGTGCACGCAGCTGTTTAGGGGTGGCAAGAAACAGGGTGCGCTCCGTACGCTCTCGCCAGTCGCGGCGGTAAAGCTGGACAATTGTCTTTGAACGTGTCTTTGAATACTCTTTTAGGCAATTATCGCTTCGGTTACATCAAAGCGCTGCTTGACTGCTCGCGATTATCATTGTGGATGCTTGTGGTGGATG
This sequence comes from Eciton burchellii, assembly GCA_020341155.1. Classification (NCBI taxonomy): domain Eukaryota; kingdom Metazoa; phylum Arthropoda; class Insecta; order Hymenoptera; family Formicidae; genus Eciton; species Eciton burchellii. The sequence continues at coordinate 1,543,424 of JAHMML010000003.1, read as the reverse complement.
GGCGAGGCTGGAGGGCGCGTTCCATTACCGAGAGTGCTGATGCAACTACAGCCATCTCGGACGATATCTATCGTACGATGAAAATTACGAGAGCGTGGAACGCAGTTTATCGACTGCTCGTCTACGCGTTAACCACGGATTCTTTGATGACTTTTAGGAAAGATTTCTTTAACGGGGATTGGCTGTGGAGCTATTACGCCGTAAGGTTCTTCTTCTCAAGTTTTAATGAGAAACTATCCAACTATCTAACTACTTCCCGCTCTTTTATGATTTACTTTTATTTTTATCAGATTCCAAGACAGGGTTCATTGCGAGGAGCGATTAAACGTTTATAGACGGCTGTGTTTTAATTTTAATAATTCTCCTTGTGGAATTCTCATCTGTTCTGCAGACGTTGCGCAAAACTGGCCGACGAGAATACGAGAAACTGAATAGGAGAATTATCGAATAAATCGTTATCGTGTCATAATCGAACTGGTTATGAAACATGAGATATATCAATATTAATATTTCTCAAAATACGATTTATACATCTAGTATAATCATCCATCATCCCAAATATTTTATATCGAACTCACGAATGAGGTTATTTTCCGAGCAATATTGGATTTCTTAGATATTTACGCAAGAGGATTCTATGCTCGGTGGACCGTCTTTCCACGTCGAAAGTAGAATAGAAAACTTTATATTACTTTCGCTTTCCTAGTTCTCGCTTTATACGCGAAGTAGAAAATTTGCAAGGAAATCTCTCTCTCTCTCTCTCTCTCTCTCTCTCTTTGAAAGCTTTACTCTACATTCCATTTACCATATCGGTTTTATGGGCTTGAGAAAAATACCATCTTTCGCAATATCGATGAAACATATTTTTAAGATGCGTACCGCATCTGCGGTATTTAAATCCAAGAAAACAACATCTGCGTTTGGAAATTTGAAGAGTTCTTTATTACTTCGCATTTGATACGAAGCTTTAATCGTTTCCTTTCACCCTCCGAGACATAAAAATCTCTTCAAGACAGATCCAAACACTTGTGCAATTCTGTTCGTACGCGTCTGTATCTCAGAAATATTCCAAGGATTGCCGGAGCAGACGCAAGTTCCCGGACGAGGCAACTTTTAGAGTGATTTTAATGCGGCAATTTGGATCGTGCCTTGGATATTGCCTCTAAACCGGCTAATATCCGTTTATATCCTTGGGAAGCGAGAACTCTGAAGCTCCCGTCCTACGGAGTCCTGCAGGGGTGCACGTGCACGGGAAACGCGTGCAAACTGTAGGCAAGACTGAGACAGTTGCAAGATCAATATAGGGGATGTTACTTTGGTAACTGACTGCCTTTCTGGTTTCTCCCTCTCCACCCCTCGTCTCTCTTTTTCTCTTTCTCGCCTTCTCCCCGCCTCCCCCCCCCTTCTCTCTCTCTCTCGCTCTCTCGCCCTCTCGCTCTCTCTGTTTGGCGTCGTCTCTTCCTCAGCTTCCGTCTTACATAATTGTATTATCGCGGTATCAAGATGCGCGAAATCAACGTCGCCCTATTGTTCGCGATCGAGAACGACGTTTAACTCTGAATAAGGATTAGTAATATAATCCGCGAGCGATTACGGATCAAGTTTGGAGATGAGTTCTAGTTAAACAACCTTATATGACGTTGGAGCGGGATCTCAAAACTGATGAGCGGCTTGTTCTCAGGGAATGGCTTCAATTGCTCTCATTGAATTACAATTCTATGCTAATGCATCGAATTGTAATGCGCGATCGATAGCTCAGAATTGACACTCGCCAATTTCAATTTGCGATTGAGTGATATATTTCATGATGGCCTTGGAATTTCTCTGTAAGATGTACATTCTCTTATACGTGCATATTTATGATGACCGCGCGCGTGCGCATATATATATATATATATATATATATATATATATATATATATATGCAACGTAGATCTTATTAGGAATAAAATTAAAACCTCTATCATGCGTACATGTAGATTACATTGATGCAACTTGACAATCAATTTCCTTATTTAAAATTGTAATCTACGTTATCAATGTTCCCGGACACATTAATGAGATGCCTGTGATCGAGAGACGGCTAAAAATAAGTTAAAGATAAGAAATAACGTGATGGGACGTCACGAATATCATATCATTCAAAACGAATGGCATATCTACAATGTAAAGGATTCTAATAGTAGAATTCTAGATATTCCGCAGTAATTCTCATGCGGCAATTCTCTGATGCCTTGCTATATCCTTGACAGCCCAGACGAAAGGGAAGGACAACGATTTAGGAAATCTTTAAAACCTCTGAGAACCTTTGAAGTGGTTCGTAATTAAAATTTAAAAAATTATTAAATTAAATTAATTTGATAAATTATATAAAAATTATAAAAATTATATTAATTATTTAATTATATTATTAAATTAATTATATTAATGATATTGATTATATTATAAAAATTAATTATTAAATTCTTCTGACTACGCTTCTATAGATAGCAATTTTGTGAATCAACAACTGCTCGTCTAAATAGATAGATTGTCACTATTACTACGGACGAAGAATAAACGCGATGATATCTAGACTATTATGTCGAGAAAACAACAGATATCGCGTATGCAGATCCATGCGCGTGCAGATACAAACAAGTGCGCATGCAAGATGATTTAACGTAATGTTATCTACGGCCAACCAGAGCGCGCATCTAATAGGAGCATTGCTCGTGATTGACCAGTTAGATTCGCGTTAAGGCGAACGGAACGGAAAAAATGATATGACTAAATGAGAAACGACTATCTCCCAACATACGAGACGATAACACTCGATAGACGATATACTTCCTACATGACTCATGTCATAACAACCGTGACATACGCGCATTGTTCGTGACTGGCGAGCAGCAGAACGTCAGTCGGTCCGGCGTTGTTATGCCGCGTTACATGTGAAATGAGGGGTATAATACGTTTGACAACGGCTACACGATCGGTTGATACGAGCGTATCAGAAATCCGTAAACTCCTCGTTCTAACGTGCTATATCGCGGAGTCACGATTACCAAATAAAACAAACGAAAAAGCGAAAAATTGAACTAATTGAATTGTTTGTTTTCACGTTCGGTGCAGACACAACATGCTCTCGTACATCGTGTTCGTGATCTTGCCCCTGGTATCCGCTTCTGTGATACATTACCAACCGGAAGCTATACATATCTCTTACGGTGGTAAGTTTTGTTGTCTCAATTGAGGCAAATCCAAGACCGAATGTATTATCGTATGACCTTACATAACCTAATGATCCGAAAGTGTCACGTGAGCACGTTTGTAATGTCATCAATGTGAAGGTAATGGGAAAATAATGTCAGCATAATGCACGCATTGTAATGATGTGCATTACAATAAATCATTATCTCGTTTTAATCTATGCACGCAGATAGAACTTTGTTACCTATTTGGACAATGGCATTTGAAAATATGGAATGCATTATTAATGTCGACGTGTATGATATTTGCATAACTTTCAGATAACGTCCGTGACATTGTTGTCACTTGGAGCACAAAGAATGATACGGGAGAGTCCATAGTGGAGTATGGTATAGGTGGACTCATCTTGCGAGCCGAAGGAAACTCCACTCTCTTTATCGATGGCGGACAACAAAAACGAGGACAATATATTCATAAAGTATGGCTGAAGAATTTGACACCCGATAGCAAATATAGTAAGATGTTGACCTCTAGACTTTTGTCGTGTATTTCATTTTTGTCGCCAATTAAATTTGTAAATTTGTAAATATTGTTATTAATGACAAATATTTTGTCACTTATACCAGTATACCATTGCGGCAGTCATTATGGCTGGKCAAATATATTTTATATGAGAACTATACCCAACGATGATATCAATTGGTCACCGCAAATAGTTATCTTTGGTGATATGGGCAATGAGAACGCACAGAGTTTACCACGACTGCAAGATGAGACTGAGCGTGGTTTATATGATGCTGTTCTTCACGTTGGTGACTTTGCCTATGACATGCATACTGACGACGCGCGTGTGGGAGATGAATTCATGCGACAGATTGAATCCATCGCTGCTTACATACCATACATGACCGTACCTGGCAATCACGAAGAAAGATACAACTTTAGTAACTATAGGTACGCTTGAGTAAAATTGATTGCATGCATGATTTACGCACGTTTAGTGTATAAGAATAAGACGCACGGAATATAATATAAATTTTTAATACATGATCTCATAATTTTTCAGAGCCCGATTCGCCATGCCAGGTGATTCGGAGGGCTTATGGTACAGCTTTAATTTAGGACCTGCACACTTCATAGCTATAGAAACTGAAGCTTATTACTTCATGAATTATGGTATAAAGCAGTTGGTCAAGCAATATGAATGGTTGGAGAAAGATCTGCGAGAAGCAAACAAACCTGAAGCAAGGTCCATTGTACAAGATATTACATCATAATATAATAAGAAAGACTAACGAAGACCAACTGAGAAAAACTAATAATTTATAGGTTTCAACGACCATGGATCATAACATTCGGACATAGGCCAATGTATTGTAGTAACGCAAATGCAGATGATTGCACTAATCATGAGAGTCTAGTCAGGGTTGGATTGCCGTTTTTGAATTGGTTTGGATTGGAAGACTTGTTTTTCAAATACAAAGTAGATCTAGAAATATGGGCACACGAACACAGCTACGAGAGAATGTGGCCCATCTACAATTTCCAAGTAATTATCATCACTTGCCTGCCATCGTTTATCTTTTGGGGGGAAAGAAAATTCATAGTTTACGATAATAAAAATTGTAATCACAGGTGTACAATGGTAGCTACGAAGAACCATATACAAATTACAAAGCACCCGTACACATAATTACCGGATCGGCTGGCTGCAAAGAGGGTCGTGAAAAATTCGTTCCAAACCAACCGGATTGGTCTGCATTTCGCAGTTCAGATTACGGTTATACAAGAATGAAGCTATTCAACAAAACCCATCTGTATATGGAACAGGTAGGGCGCATAGCAAAATGAATTCCGGAAACATTAGCTTCTTATACATTATTGAAAAATTTTGTTTCTGTTATACAATAGGTATCCGATGATAAAGAAGGCGCTGTTTTAGACAGAGTTTGGCTCATAAAAGACAAGCCTTTTCCACAGTATGTAGAAGTAAATTAATGGAATAGAAATTTACTTTTAATTAATATCAACAGACAAAACAAGACAAGACGCTTAAAAAAATAAATTATTCCAAATACTTGATAAATTTTAGTTTATCAAATACCATACATTATCGGTGAATCAAATGTTCCCTTTACTCTCCCTTTATGTATGGATGTGTATTATATATGTATATAATCATAATGTAAATTTTTAGTACGTATAGATTTTACGTAAGTAAACATTACGAATAATAAAATGTTAACGTGGTTTTTACATATGAACAAGTAAAAAAGTAGCAAATGCAAAACGTACAATATAATCCTTTAATTGTTAAAATATAAATATATGTATATATATATAATTATAGTATATATAATATATAGTATATCGTATAATAATATAGTATTAGTGTATAAGATTTTCGTTTTTTTTATCTAACTCTCTCACAATTAATTACTATTCAGTGATACATAAACATATGTAACGTATAGCCTTGACTCTTTATTAAAAAAAACGTATCTTTTCGATTTAAAATTCGTATTATAATTAGATATGTGCGAGCTTCCCCAAAACTTCGTACATCATATATTTCATGACTTTATCTCAACGCTTATATTTGAGACCTTACGCTCTGAATCGCTCGTATAATTGTGGCTAATATATTTTCGATTTCTGTGAATTCATCAAATCTACAAATTTTCGTATCTCTTAGACATCTTTTTAATTTCAATCAATGAATTTTTGGAAAAACATGTAGGAAGTAATTATTTCAAATCTTACAGACTAACAACTAGTCTCGACAGGTAAAAGGAAGATAATTACACTGGTTGTGTGATCATTCTGTATTTTCATATTTGCATTCGGATATAACTACATCATTTGCACTAGAGAATAATCTTTCACTAGGCACTTTGATCACAAGTATGTTTCAACACAATTTATATAATTTATATAATTTGTGCTGATAGCAGAGCTGATGTTAGAATCCAACGAAGATTCCGGCTTTTTATTGATTAATAAATAATTCATGTGTGTAATCATCATATAAATATTTCGTCATCTTTACGTGAGAATTATATTTAAAAGCAATTCTAATTGAAATGTCTAAAAGAAGATTACTGATCGCGATAGGAATAAAAATATGATAAAACCAAATTCACATATAAAACATGTATGAAATATATGCAATCTAGAAAAAATTGTTAAATTTTATTTAACATAATTAAAGAATTCATTTTATATCTTATTCAATATGAAAGTACATAAACTATAATATATTGGAGCAAAATCGCAGGTAAAATTTCCAAGTCTAGATTACCATCTATAACCATGGAATCGAATATCTCACAAGCTTTATGTTGCTTAATGATCCAGTGATAAATTACCTGATCGCTGCGATGTATATAATAAAGAGAATTTTTTTTTTTTCATTTATAAATGTTTTTTACACGCACAGTTCATGCAATAAGCTCTATCGCTTTGGCTCCATCAATAAATGTTAATACATTTTTAAAAATTCCCATAGAGAGATAAAGAGATATTAGGCAGAAAATATTTAAGCCACAAAATTTCTTTTATACAACTCTTATCTTTCCAAGCATTCCAAAAATAGTCGAATATTCGTTTTCACAGGAAACATTCCGAACTTGACTTTTACATTCTTCGAATACTCGCACATCTCCAATTATGGTCAACCATAATGATGATATCTTCATAAAGCTAAAAAAAGTGATCTCAAATTTACAATAATTCAATTAAAGCTGATATTTTACTACAATTCTACTTTCACAATGGACAAACTATTTTTCATCTTTTTCCTTTTTCCGTTGGCTCTTGACCAGTTGTGATTTTCTACTTTGGCATCTGCCGTAATGGTCATTTACTGAATTAAAAAGAGAAAAGATCAGGAACTGCTTCTCCATAAATAAGATAATAAACAGTGACGAGTAAACTTGGAAAGTGTCAAGAGTAATAACTCTTGTTAAACGAAAGATTATAGTTACGATTATCACGTTCCTCGACAAGAAAATTCTTCAATATTCACAATAGATGTCTCAAGGAGTTGGTCAATTAATTTCATTCGATTAAGAACATAATTTAATCCCTGTCGATTCGATTAAGAACATATTCCCTGTCATATTCCTTCGAATCTATTCAGCAAATATTAATCATACTATCTCAATCTAATCTTATAGTATACATTTTGCCATATACAATTTTAATGAATAGTTATGTGTATAGGTGTTATATGCACGCACACACTTATACGCATAAATCTAATCTGCCGTTGGAGATATGTGACAATCTCTTAAGATGCATAAAAAAGCATCATGAAGAAAGGTAATTTGATTGATCTGCCTGAGAAAGATTAAGCTTTTAAGCTTTGCAGACAATCGTAAGTTAAATATCGAATGTTTTTGCTTGGAGTTTTTCATGCATTGAATCACACATCTCGTTATATTAATTAAGCAAGACACTTGACACTGTCAGTGATTAATAGAAACAATGGAAGAAGTTGCTGCAGAATGACTTTCTTGGTATGAAAATTGGGGGAAATGTTCTTGTTCTTCGGCTATAGAATTCAAACCCGCTCCACTATCTAAACAGCCTTGATCTGGAGGTGTGAGTTCAACACTTTCGCCGGTAAATTCACTATCAAAATATCGAGTGTCAATATCTGAAGTCACTTGCGGTTTGAATGGTGGCGGAATCTTCTTTTGAACAAGATCTGTCCAATTAATACACGAGAAAAATGCATGGTTCATGATATCTTTTGCATCGTTAGGTCCACCACCTAATCTTTTACTTGGATCCTTTATTAACAAACCTGTAAAGAATCACATGTTAACTGTCAATTGTCAGAAATCAATCGCTATGCCATTGTCAAAATGCGAGAAACGCATCAAAAAAACAATACCCACCGCCAAGCATGTCTCTCGCTTCATTGCTAATCGTTCTAGGAAATCTTACTTCTTCCAATAAAATAAGTGTAAATAGTTTCTCGTGATCTCTGTTATAAAAAGGTAATCGACCACACATCATCTCGTACATAACTACACCCACGCCCCACCAATCCACAGCTCGTCCGTAATCGTTATCTTCGAGTACTTCTGGTGCAAGATACTCTGGTGTCCCGCAAAATGTCTTTGTTGTCCTTCCTATATCATGTAATTATATCAAGCCTTATCGAATGTCACGTCGGTTTAATTAACCTTTCTATCGTCGATGAATGATACAAACCATATGTAATGTCTTCTTTACACAAACCAAAATCAGCAATTTTTATATGCCCATCCTTATCTAAGAGGAGATTTTCCAGTTTTAAGTCGCGGTATATGATACCTTGTGAATGCAGGTAACCCAAAGCCGAAATAATTTCTGCTCCGTAAAATCGGGTACGATCTTCGCCAAATACTCGTGACCGGCTCAAATGGAAAAACAGTTCGCCACCGTTTACATATTCCATAACAAAGCAAAGCCGGTCTGCCGTTTGGAAACTGTATTTCAAAGACTGGGAATTCACGAATACATTAATTGTGTGATGTAATGATAAATTTAATTCTAAACTAAATTATTAATTTATAAAATATGTACAATATTCAATATTAAATCATGCACCGAGTACATATAATTAACGTACAATTAAAAAAGGATGATTGGTAGTACGTAATACTCTGTTCTCGGTAAGTGTGTGCGCCACTTCATCTTTACGAATAATGACTTCTTTTCTCAAAATTTTGATGGCGTATAAATGTCCTGTCGCTTTTTCTCTACATAAAATTACTTTCCCGAACGTTCCCTTTCCCAAAACTTTCAGAAATTCAAAATTTTCAAGCGTCTGAAACACAAATATTTAAACAATATTTATAAATAAAATAATTTAAGAACAACTTTTTTGTTGAAATACAGGAATACATTGAACGTTTCCTGGGAATATTGTAAGATGATATAAAAAGGTAGATGGAGTCGGAAAACTTACTACTTTCTTTTTGCCACTGCTTTTACTACTCGAAGTTCCCTGGACACTGAACTTTGCTGATAATTCATCGATACTACCACCATCTGTAGATACAACACCTAAAGAACTACAGGAATCAGATCTAGCACCTACTGACGATTCCATATCAACATCCTCTGAGGAGGAAGATTGTTGCATTTGAGGGTGTTCTTGTTGTTGGTGTTCTTCGCTTTCTAATCTATCAGCTACATATCTGTAATTAGGGTGAGAAACATCGTGTTTAGTATTATTGCAGTATATATAATTTGATATTTTGAATCGTAAGATTACAATTATATCAAACCTGATTGCTGCTACCCAGTCTTCTCTTTCTTGCTCGGTTTCTACATGAAACGTTCTTTCAATTACAGTCGTCCACTGGAGGCCTCTGATAACAAATGTATATGGTTTAGGTCTATCCACTGACATTATTTGGCACCCACGCACTGTAAAGTTATTCAATGGCTGGGCTGATGCAGCCATCTGTGGATCAGGCTTTGCCTTGAAACCCACCAATGTACCATCGTCTCTTAAAACAAAATATCTTGATCTCCAGTTTTTAATATGTTCACCTACAAATAAAGCATATTTTTATAATTTCATGAAGGTTCGAAAACATATATAAAAAAAAATAATGTTTGATATGACATCTTTGGATGAAGAACTCTATTCTAAATGATCTAAAAAATAATGTCAACTTTCAAAGTTGTATCTCCATAACTCTATATCTCCGTAACTAGATTATTAATCAAATTTTGCACAAGAGCCAATATAAATCCTCCATGACATATGTATAATCAAGATATATTACAAAACATATAAGTATAAATAATATAGTATAAATAAACAAAAACATACAATTTTATTTTACGGGAATTCTTGATACAATATATCTAATGAACGTGTCTATCATTATCTATAAAGGCATCAATGGACATTGGACATTAGGCATTTTCTCCAATGTGCCTACGTAGTGTGGCGGTCGCGCGAAGTGACATAAAAACATGCGAGTGAAGTTTCGCGTCATGCGAACGTAACGCGAGATTCGACCAGCTCTTATTTCCGTCTCCCGTCGGAGCTCGCTCATCGGAACTTGCAACCTCGCGCGATAAGCGGACTGGTACATAGACGCGGTTCTCGGGCGCGTTTGAGGTTCGGTGTCGTGTTGACAAGGATATCTCGACAACGGACCACGCGCACTCGTGACAGTGTCGCGCTGTGACATACGCTCGCGCGGAACGACGCGAGGAGGAAGCGTATCGCAACTCGGGGAAACTCGGATGGGAGCTCGTATGAAACGCAAATAGCGTCGACAGTACCGCGTTTTTGAAGCCAGCCTTCTTTGACAATGCGTTGGCCGCCGCCGCCACCGCTGCCGCTACCGCTGCCGCTGCCGCCGCCGGACGCTGCGACGTTCATCGCTGCGTCCCCCATCACACGTTCGTCGCTGAGTGCTTGACAACGTACCACCGACCCTCCGAGTTCCGTTCTGTGCTGGGAACTACACAAAAATCACGGATAACACGCAGTAGCGGGAGTGGTACGCGTATACAAACTTGAGTAATCATAGATACGCGTGTGGCAGATAATGCATATGTACACAGTGACCGTCGACGTGATCGCGCTGAATCGGGAGACGTCAGGCGCGGCGCGATTATCGCTCGGACCTGCGGATGCATTTTCATGAAAGCGTGAATTCGGCCTTCCTCACGATGGGATTGGTTCTCTGGCGGTTTCATAAAGATAATGTTGAAAAAAAAGGGAACCATTGTATATCGTTGCATGCATCGCTTCGCATTGATGATTGTTATATGTAAGAGAGCAAAAGCGTAATAAATATGGATTAGTGAAATATTCGATGTAGTTTTATATTCAAGATTCATATTACACATCTGAACTTTGATATACGTCCAATAGAAAATTTTGTCTTCAGACTATTGATAAATATTTACTGGATGTTACATGTCGGCAGATTTTCCATAAAAGAAAATTATTATTTGGGATAAATTTCATTTATCCCAATTTAAATAACTTTTATCCGAATAGTTTTTAACGTGCATATTAGATTAAATTTGCTCGAGTAGATTCTCGAATCTACTCTTTTCGAACTTCTGACGTACATCTTTCTTGTCTATATGAATTCGGTCGATGACAGTTAGACAGCAAAATAAGTAAGAATGGCGGTCACCATGGATTCTGTCAGGGAAAAAGCCCTTCAAGATTATCGAAAAAAGCTTTTAGAGCACAAGGAAGTTGAATCACGTCTTAAAGAAAGTAAGACATTTTTACCAAAATTTTGAATTTTGTCCAAGTTTTATTTGTAATTACAATATTAAAGATACTCATAACCTCCTCATTCTTTTCTATCTTAAGCTTATCTTATTTAATTTTACATTTAGATAAGTTCTTCTCGCAGTACATATTAATGCACCTATATTTTACATCACGTTATATTCTTTAAAACGATTTATGTAAAAGTGTGATTATTATAAAGTATAATTTGTTGTTTTTTCTAGTGAGAGAACATCTTAAAGATCTGACAAAGCAATATGACAAATCTGAGAATGACTTAAAAGCATTACAAAGTGTTGGACAGGTATATTTACTTTTATTCAAAATATAATTGATAATTTATGATCTTATTTTGTTTTGTGATTATTTCGATTTCATAGATTGTGGGAGAAGTGCTGAAACAACTTACTGAAGAAAAATGTAAGTGATTTACATATATATATTACGTATATATATAAATTATATGTATATAAATTTTAGATTTAATTTTAATAAATAAAACAAAAGTGAAAAAGAAATATTTTTCTTTACAGTCATAGTAAAAGCAACAAATGGTCCGCGTTACGTTGTTGGATGTCGACGTCAATTAGATAAAAACAAATTAAAATCGGGTACCAGAGTTGCGCTAGACATGACAACTCTGACTATTATGCGTTATTTGCCACGTGAGGTAAAAATTTACTAATTAATCCCTAAAAATTAAAGAAATTCTTTAATTTTGCTTAAAGATTAATAAATTTGTCTCTATCCTTTTTTGATACCATTTTTTATGCTTATTTCTATGCTGTTTTCTAGGTTGATCCGCTAGTTTATAACATGTCTCATGAAGATCCTGGTGATGTGACATATTCTGCAATTGGTGGTTTGAGTGAACAAATACGTGAATTGCGTGAAGTCATAGAATTGCCATTATTGAATCCTGAACTTTTTCAAAGAGTTGGTATCACTCCTCCCAAGGGATGTTTATTATATGGTCCCCCAGGTACGGGAAAGACACTACTTGCAAGAGCTGTTGCCAGTCAGCTAGATGCAAATTTCTTAAAAGTTGTCTCCAGTGCTATCGTCGACAAATATATCGGAGAATCAGCTAGACTGATTAGAGAGATGTTTAATTACGCTCGTGATCATCAACCTTGTATCATATTTATGGACGAAATCGATGCTATCGGTGGGTACACGATGTTTACAAAAAAACGAGTAAAACTATGAATATACTAATATCTGTATTTCTGTATATAGGTGGTCGTAGATTTTCAGAAGGAACGAGCGCTGATAGGGAAATCCAGCGAACCTTGATGGAATTGCTAAATCAAATGGACGGATTCGATTCCTTGGGTCAAGTTAAGATGATAATGGCTACGAATAGGCCCGATACTTTGGATCCCGCATTATTGCGACCGGGAAGATTGGATAGAAAGATTGAAATACCATTGCCCAATGAACAAGCTCGTTTAGAGATCTTGAAGATCCATGCTTTGCCAATTGCCAAACATGGTGAAATCGGTATGAAACTTACTCACTGCATTTTATATCTACTTCAATATTTTATTTAATATTCATTTATTTCAATATTACAATCAATATTATAATTACAATATTATGATATTACAATCTAAATATAAATATTATATGTATTATATGTAGATTATGAAGCAGTGGTCAAACTTTCGGATGGATTCAATGGTGCTGACTTGAGAAACGTGTGCACAGAGGCTGGGCTGTTTGCAATACGATTAGAAAGGGAATACGTGATACAGGAAGATTTTATGAAAGCTGTCCGAAAAGTTTCCGACAATAAGAAACTTGAATCCAAATTAGATTATAAGCCTGTATAATTTGATAAGATATTATTTGCTATATTTTATATTCTAAAAATAACATCAGATGTCTATTCAATTTCTGTATGATCCATATCACTCAAAGTATTGCTTTGTCACATCATATTTCTTAATGAGGTCACTTCATAAAATATAAAAGTTTATTCAGCATTAACATTAACAAATTTGCATATGATTGATAACATTGGCATAATCTAAGATCAAGTTAATGTAAGATGAATGTATATCTTTATTCATATCTTAAATCATATTCTGTCACATTTATTGGATGTTATTTAGAACATTTGTAAGAATGTTATTACAAACTAGCCTGTGTTTGCGAGACGAATCTTCTTTCTTTCTAGATATTCCTGCACATTATCATATTTTCTCTTATATAAAATTGGAAACAGATTTTGTTTAGTGGCGGTACTTTTTAGGATTTCCCAAAACTTATTGAGACGTTCTGTCTTGTGATTCAAAACATGCGTCACAAATTTTTCGTTTTCAAATTTATATATTTGCATTCCTATATCTGTTAAAACCCATAAATCTTGTTTATATAAAAAGCACTCGACAGGTTCAGCTTCTAGAATTATGGATTCCAAATAATTGACAATTGGCAATCGTGTGTCTTCGTTACTAGTGATAAGATAAGTTAATAATATTTTGCTACTATAAAAACTTATTACAATCAAAGATTCTACTTTGCTAAGGCGAGACACTCTCAAATGTTTAACTGGTAATATGTTTACAGATTCATCATAATGATAATCACGAAGATCTTGATTAAACTTATCAACATCGTGCTTTGATATTTGATCACAGAAATTTACAGATTTCAATTCAGTTCCAAATTCGTAGTCCCATAAATATAGAATTCCATCACCACCGCATGATAACAGGATACTCTTGTTATGAGGCAACTCTGAGATATTGGTCACAAATTTTTCATGTCCTAAACAATAAGACATGATATTGTAGCAGTTTGGAAACATAGACACTCGAATCTTCTCATCCCTATCGGTCGTCAAAATGTATCTCATGTCATGTGTGATGAGTACATCAAGAAGCATCGACATATGTCCCAGGATCAAAACGCCGGCTTCTGTCGGAGTACTAGTAGAAAATAGATAAACATCACCAGCCTTGTCCGCGACGATTATATCATCATTTGGCGAAAATCTCACTTTGCTCGCAGCTCTGACAAGTGTCCGATTTGATAGAAGTTTTGGTGAGACTTTACTCTCATACAAGCATAATTGCTTGCGATTCGTGCAAACCGCGAAATATCTTCCATTACTTGAGAACATCACAGATGTTATGGAGTGATAGGTTTCAATATCCACATTATTATGTACGTCGATTTTTTTGCTTGATTGCAGGTCGGGCAAAATAATTGTGTTTTCAGTATCACTATCGCTATTGTATATTATTAATTGTTCGTTATTGCATAAGATTATACACGATTCATGTACAGAAAAACTCATAGTTGCGAGATCCACGTAAAATTTGAATATTCACAATATTTATATGCACATTTAATAATGAGCTTTTAATAATCTATGTTTTGACAATGCACGTGTTGATATAACCTCATTTCAATTTAATTCGTATAAGATGCATTCACTATATAGAAGGATACTGTGTATGAAAGCAGTGTCATGTGCGCATAGCTTAACCTAACGTAATGACAACTTAACCTAACGTAACTGGTCTAACGTAACATATCATGAGAAAGAATAGGATAAAAGAGAATTAAGCTTTAATTTCAGAGAAGAAAAATATTCATCAAAACGAATTTAATTTTGCTATTACGGCCAATTAAAATTTATATTTTTTTAACATGATAGAGCATTAATTTTTCATGCGAATTAGACATTCTTCGTATATATCCTATATATATATTTATATTGACTCAACATTAGGATTTATTTTAACATACAGAGTAAATATATAAGATATTTAAGATGACAAATAAGATGACCAGACACTACATTAAATACTATATTCAAGAACAAAAATATTATCATAAATTACTTTAATTTATATCTATGATGCATATATAAAGATATAAAATTGTAAATATCTCTAAGTTTCTGCAATTATAGCAATTATAGCAGCGGACATTATAGCAGCATAACATTGCAAAAATGTATGACATAATGCCTATGTGTCCTCAGTATAGCGCCAGACATCCGAGACAACAGTCACTTGTTCAGAGTAAGAGCAGAAAATACTGTGATTGCTAATTCGTTTGCCAATAAAAGAAAGTGAAAAGGTAGATAGTTGTCTACGCCTTTA
>JAHMML010000003.1:1488397-1526039 GCA_020341155.1 Eciton burchellii | reverse complement strand
GCGCGTCGGCAGCTCGCACAGCGTGATCTGCTTGGACATTTCCGTGTGAAGTGATTCGACCGTAAGCAATTGAAGCACGCTCGCTTCTCCTGAACCAGTGCACGGCGCTGCTCAACAGCCAAGGACCGAAACTGCTCGCAATTTGCTAAGCCATGCGCGCCGTCACAATTGATACAGTTTTGTACCGACACATTATGGACAGCGGAACGGCCCTTTTTTTGCGGGGTGTTAACAGTGGCAGGAATCGCACCCATCTCTTTATACGTGGGACTCCTCTTGGAGGTGCCTAGGTACCGCCTCCAATGTGCGTCCGTRTTAGGGCCGAACTTCTCGGACATGATAGTCACCAAAAGAGGATCCCAATCATCGACACGAAATCCCAGATTAGATACGTTTATAAGTGCGACACGTACGGTGTCTTTTAGCTTCTTCAGCTCGGTGGCAGTCTCGAGCTTTCCGTCCGGCAAACGGATGATCGTGCGGAGGTGTGCACGGACTAGCTCCTTTTCACTGTCGTATTCCTCTATCAACGAACTCCAAGCGTCATCATAATTCTCGGGCGAGACATTAAGTCCATCAAATGACGACGCTGCCGGTCCAGCCACGCTCGAAACCAAGTAGTGGAATTTGGCGATTTTGGACAACGCCTTATTCGTGTGGACCAGGGAATGGAACAGGTGCCGGAACCTGGGCCACTCAGCGAAATCACCGGTGAACGTCGGAATTGGAATTCGCTGCAGCGTTGTTGAAGATGATTCCGTTTCATTGGCTACAGGATCGGAACTGAGCTGGCTGGCCTGGCTGGCGGAGCTCGATGGGAGCGTAAGGTCGCCAACGGCATCGTGGAGATGATCGAAAGCTTGATTGTAGGCATCCTCCGCTGCTTGGTATCCATCTTGCGTGAAGTAGGGAAGCTTCTTCTGGTCTTCCGCCGTTGCCACAAAGGTGATGTCATTGTGGCGGTATCGAATTTCTTTCCACAGCGCTTGTAGCTCGGCTATGCGACCATTCGTCCTCTCCAGAGTGTTGTTAGCTTTCCCGAGTTTCTTATGGTTAATCAGAATCTTCTTCAAATCATGGGTGGCGTTGGTCTGTGCCAGTATTAGTTTGCGTAGACTCTCCGCCATGGTAGTTTCCTATTGGGTTATAAACTCGTCGGCTATGATTTCCGTTGTGTGTATGCAACACAGCTACAGGTCGTCGATACAGTTCGACGATGGTAAGGGCTCTTTCTCTTTAGCTCGGTATCAATCTTCAAGCGGCTCCGGGATTCGTCTTTGCCCAGGAGCGTATAACGTGCCACGTGTCACTCACGTGGRCTYCGAGTTTTAGAAAGAGRGAGMTAGCGRTACGAGCTTGTCTTCTGCTCGRACTCTTGATGATCCTACAACAATCACTTGGTGCCCACCGCACCAGAGAAGAACAAATTACACTAAATTGTCCGTTTCGCCAACACACACTAATACACTCGAACTCTACTATCCTCGTATAATCCGGCTCGAARGACCAAACAATGTTAGAGCGCCTTCGATAAAAATTCGCTCAACACCGTTAATATTTATTTAATGCCGATTCTGGATAGGGTGGCTGRAGTGTAAATAAAGGCGTAGACAACTATCTACCTTTTCACTTTCTTTTATTGGCAAACGAATTAGCAATTACAGTATTTCGACTCTTACTCTGAACAAGTGACYGTTGTCTCGGATGTCTGGCGCTATACTGAGGACACAGGCGGTTCGTAACTAACTTTCTAAGAGAAAACTACCCTTTTCYYCAGAGTAGCGGTCAGCGACCTTTGCCGGTACTCTGTGACTKATCCTCATTAATACATGACGAATCGATTACCTTGGGCTTTTCCACCTTTCCAAAATTCCAGGAAAGGACGAAGCTAATAAATCCTTAACAGCCTATTTATTGCATTGCTTTTGGATGTAAAAATACAAATGATTCAAAAAAAAAAACGCAGCACAAAATGAATTGGAAAAAGTAATAAAAGTAACATTTCATGTGTAAATGGTATCATAAAAACTAAATTAGATTAGAATTCTGATACTAATGATATAAATTACAGTTTTACAAATTATTAAATTATATTAAACAATACTTTTCTTTTTCCCTTTTATTGATTTAATTAATAAATATAGTTTCTTAATTTTTATAAATCTTACGTTTTTAACAAATATTTTATTTTCTTTTTTGATATCAATATAAACAAATTGAAATCTTGGGTTTTATATGATTTATACATATATATAATTTATATATAATTGTTTTTATATATAATTTATATGTTATTTATATATTTTGATTTCCATCTAACTCAATTAGGAGAGCAGAATGAATAAAAATAATGAAACTTGAAGATAAATTTCTTTATAAAAAAAGTTATCTTTGTTCTCTTCATTTTAAGGAGAAATTTATAGATCGTACATCTTTGGCTCGTGTAAGATTGAGAAAAAATGCTATTCTATATGTAAGTACATTTCCAACAAATATTTCTTATATAAAAAAAATAAGATAGTAATGATTGATATTTAAAAAAATAGATTATAATTCTAATAGATATGCAATTATAGATGCTGAAAGATACATTGGAGATAAAAATGAAATAAGTATAAAGAATGAAATAGAAATGTGACCTATCAGTAGAAAACATAGAATATGTCACTCAAAATGCATTATTTCAAAGATGTAAGTAATAAACATGAGGAATAAACTGCTAGATCTTGTTCTAACATTAATATTAACTACATTCCTGATAAAAAATGTGGGAGATATAGAAGTAGTGATTAAATGTCCTTATAATTATCATATATTATATGTATATTAATTTTTTAAGTAATAATAATTGAAAAGACTGTCTATTAAAAATATAAATTAAATGATAAAATAATCGATATTTATGTTACAGGCACAACATGTAATAAAGAAACATGTAATAAATAAGTCATTTTCTTTATCACAAAAAATGCAAAAACAAAGTCATAGTAAAGAAACAAGAACATTGCCTAAAAGATGGAGTTCTTCGACTAAAAGGGGTAATTACAGAAACAATGGCTGAGATTGGAAGTCTAGATAAAAAAATAAAAGTTTTATAAAGAGATATTAAACAAAAGAAGAAAAAGATTGCAAGGATAAACAATACTTTGGAATGGATTAATCCAAATGGATTTAGTCAATAATAATTAATGAGACGTTGTATCAAATTAAGATGTTATTACATACATACATAGACAAATATGCTTCTTTGAGTATTTTTTTTATCTGTTTATATTCCTTTAACTGAACAATTCTCTTGAAGTCTATATTCTTTTCATTCAGCTTTGTTATATATCCCATTCTTTCTTTTTTTCTATATCAGAATATTCTATATATAATATAGAATATAATATAATTCTATATATAATATAGAATATTCTGATATATAATAGAGAATATTATATATTCTATATGTAATATTCTCTTAAATATATATTTTTTTAATACGAAAAAGATACGTACATTATTAATTACTAAGAATCTTTATTTTTAATATTTCTCATGACACTAAATTTCGCGTCTTAACGTTCATCTATAATCTAATGTTTGATGTCTAATATTAGATGAAGCGCGAATGCTGATCTTACGTATCGCCGAGTTCATGCTCCACGATTGCGCTTTCAAACGGCGAGCGGTGCAATAAAGAGGGTGCAACACCGCGCACCGATTCTCCGTTTTAGCGGCTTTAGTTTGGGTGGAAAGTCATCCGATGCTTGCAGTTTTGCATCATAGTGTAGTGCCATATGCTAATGTGAACTTTTCGAATGCACATCATTCATTCCCGGTGCCGGCGAGCCGCCATAAATACATATGCATGAATTGCATATGCGCGAATCAGAGTGAAACACAATCGAGCATATACGTTAGTTCGCTCAAGACTCCCGAGTGCGCGAGCATCTTGTTGACTGTCACTCTGACAGCCGGTTAAGGTTGTTCTCGCGTTTCTTTCACGGCGAATATGATAACGACGCTTTGTCGGGAGGTGAGGACGCGTCGAGCGAATTCGTAATTATTTGAGCTATAAATATCGGAATAAAGGGCGCGACGGTATTTAAATTTGGATCGTATTGAACGGAACAGTCGCGGAGCTCGCGGGGCAAGATAGCTATTTTAAAACGATTGGCGGATATTTTATGTCGGATTTAGAGCGAATCGCGTCCGACGTGTATGTGCGATCAGCGTTTTTGACTCGCAGCTCGCCCTTATCGCAGCGTCGTCAACATGGGACTAATACTGTCCAGATTTCGGGTGAGTACGCAATGAAGCGCAAGGTTCCTCTGACGTTTCATGCTGACGTTTGAGGTTACCATCGAATCGCCAAATATGTGCAGGAATGTGTCTGGTGTCTCACTTTTTTCCGGGTGTACCTTGTTGCGGATGATCGCTGAGTAATATTTTTAAATGTCATTCATCGCTATTTATAGCACCCGTTCGCACCGGATGGCGACAGATTCGAAGCTGCGGCTTGTGTAAGCTTTGGCGCGAAATGGTTTTTTTAAACGTGATTCCGTGATCGCATATCGACATAATTACATTTATGTAAATACGTTTTCGTTTAATGTAAAAAGAGATACTAATATTACGTTTATTATGTGCTGGAAAACATGTAAATTATACGTATCTGAAGTTCATTGCGTATAATCCACTTGCACCATTCCATGAGTAAACAAAATTCGTTAATGAATTTATTCCGTGGACTTATCCTGATAGCTAGATATTGAGATTCAATGAGCTTTGTTCTAATTCAGACATCAGACATTGAATTATGCATTGCGTGAATGGTGCGAAATATTCTGTAAATTAAAGTTATCCTATTTTCATGTTTTGCAATTTATTTAATTTTATGATATGTTTATAATATACTTTCTTATGACATGAATAATAATAAAGCATATAAAATATTTTACGTTATATCGATTGTAACATTTAAAATAAATTACTTGACATATTTATGCAATACTTATAATTTCAATTTAATTTTTCAATTTTATTTCTGTTACCCTACCTGTTTTTTTAAGCATTTTTATTAAAGATAAGATATTCTAAACATTTTTAATAAATGCATTTAATAAATGATATTATATTTGTAAATAATCAAAATATGCGTATCCATTGTTTGTGGTCTGCAATGAATAATGTATCTCTGCCCAAGGTAGAGGTCTGACTTCTTTATCATATTAATTCATTAATAATACACGTTATGTATAGATAAAAAATTTGTTTTACTTATTTTTGATATGAAACTTAATTTAGCTCTTTTATATAACCAGCTATTAATTAATAATTATATTATTAACTATTAATTATTAATAATAACTAATAATTAATTATAACATGCTGAATTAAATAAAATATTAAATATATTGACGAATGAATAAGATAATTAAAATAATTAATAAGAAATAAATTTTTAATTTTAGAAGAAAAAGACGACTATTGAAATTTTGGAAGATCTTGATACAGTAAGTATATTATTTTATTCTTTTTATAGATATATATTTATAATAATATAAAATAGCATCATGCAATTTTGTTCTTTTAGCAAATTAAAGAAATTCAACAATATGGACAAACTACAGAGCAGAAACATAAGAAGATAGTGGGAACTATCATCATATATGGTGTTATTCTTTACATTATGATAGCATTCATCTTTTACTTCTGTTTCTTTCCAGCTTCATTATACGATCAACTCTTTTACATAACACCATTACTACTTTTTCCTATTTTGTAAGTTTGTAATTATGGCATATTTTATGATCATAAAATATTTATCTATTTATGTGGAAATATTTTGATGGATATAATATAATCCAAATATAATCCAAATTGAAATTTCTCTTCTTTCCAGGATACTTCTGACAAAGAAATTAGTTTCATGGTATTATAATCGCAAAATTACTCACAATCAAGAAAAGTTATCTACAATTGTAGCAGAAAAAAAGAAGATTTTAAATGAAGTTACAGAAACAGAAACGTATAAGAAAGCTAAAGAAATATTATTGAAGTTTGCACCGGATGAATTAACCATATCACCCGTAAGCAGCTTGTGTTATTTTTATAATCATCTGAGTATTATCAGAAAATTTATATATTTAATTCATATATTTAATTTATATATTTAATTAAGTGCGATAGTGGCGTTAAATAATATAATGCAATCACACGATCTTCTCACATTTGAAAAATATATAAAACAGTATATTTAAATTTTATGGAAACTTAAGCACTAAAGATTAAGAATTATATAAATTAACATTTAATTGCATCATTTGTCAATTGTCTTTGAAATATGATTTTATATTTTTGTTCTTGCATTTGTTTCTTTACAGTTAACTCCAAAGGTTTGTACTGCAAAACAAGTATGATGATCTATAAAAGTAGAAATAAACAGAATAAAACTGGTAAAATACATGCAATTAAACTATGAAAAAAATATATTGCCAAAAAGAAATATTTTTATTTATATATATGTTAGATACATCTATATAGATTTAAAAAGACATATCCGTAATACTACTAATGTTACTATTATGATGTATAAAAAATTAATACCTGCTTGTAGTTTACGCAAAGGTTGCCAGTCCCAGCTGAAACACCTCGACGTCTCACACCACAGACTGTAATATCTCCTCTATCTAGCAATCCAGAATTAAGAAGAAGACTCATACCACCGCAAAATCCACAAAATATACAACCTAATATGATGCTCCCTGGCGTATCAACACCAAATATCAGACCGATGAATCAACCACCAAATATTTCTTTCCAGTCCAATGCCAGAATTATTAATCCCACGGCTATAGGTTTCCGTAAGTAAACACACGACAAGGATTGATCCGTTAAAATATTCATGTTTATACTTTATTCATCGATTGTATACACAAACGATTGTATGTATTATTTTAGGATCACCTCTGCCGCGGCCCGTATTATCACAACACAGAACTGTAATTGACCGTTTAGTCGATTATCTAGTGGGTGATGGTCCTTCAAATCGCTATGCTTTAATTTGTCGGCAATGTGAGTTTCATAATGGAATGGCTCTGAAAGAAGAATTTGAATACTTTGGTAAGCAAGAGAAGCTTTTATTCCAAATCCTTTCAAAAATATATCTGTGATAAATAGCATTGTCCGAAATATATTTTTTACAGCGTATAGATGTTGTTACTGTGGTTTTTGGAATCCTGCAAGAAAGCAAAAACCTTCTGCTCCAAAATTAGACTTTGATGCTAACAACACTATCGCAAACGTGAGTAGCGAAGATACCTCTCCTAATACAGACGAAGAACCTGTAAAACTTAATGAATTGGAAACATGCACACAGTCAGATACAGGTATGATAGATTTTCTCTTTTGTTTGTATTAATACATATGTACTAATGATTGTACTTTAATTATTGTAGATATTACGCGATTTGATGCGATAGCTAATATAGAAAAGAAGTAGATATTAATATTTATTTTTTTTTTATATTTTAGATTCCGATATTGAAGTAGTGGAAAGACCAGGCGAAACATCTGATAATCCAGAATCGGAATCTAAAGAACTATTAGAGGAAAATGAATCGAATAAGTTAAAGACGTGACGTACCGATACACGACAATCATAACTTTTATATTGAAATACTTAGTTTGATGGTTTAAAAAAAAAAGAATGTTTATAAATCAGAACTTTAAGTAAGTCTAAAATTTAATGAAAAAAAAGGATATGAATAAACGAAGAAAAAATGTAGAAATGAGGAAAGACAATTGTAAAATATATTGATTCTCTTAGCATGCAATAGAGAAAAATTGAGATATAATATATTGTCAGTATCTTATGTTACAGAAGTACTCAAATGTATCAATTGACATGCTGCTATATACGAAACTTTTGCTATAATGTAGAATGATATAGCATAAATATTATACGATTGTTAGTGACATGTATAACAAAATATATAGATTTTCTGCATCAACTAAAAATCTATGTTAACAGTTGCAAAAAAATTGATGTGAAAAAATGCATAGTATGCAAAGTATATTTTTATGATTATAAATATCATTCCAAATTTTTACCTGCTTAGAATAATAGTTGTTGCTGAATTCAAGAAAACTGAAATAATAGAAAAAAAAATTGTGTAAGAGATTAATACTGGAATATTTCATTGCGTTCTAATATTGATAATAAGTTGTTCTAAATTTCCAAATAGATTTGAAGATATTTCTGTAAAGTTTTATTATCTGGGACATAATCTCCAATCAGACGTTGCAAAATAACAATAGTAGATGCGGCGAAATACTTGATTATTTATGAAAAATGTTCGTACTGCACATAATAATGCAAAGCATTTTATAAGACTGTTTATCTTATTTGCAGAGGCAAGACATTATTGATATCCAATTATAAATTTTTCAGACAAATACATCAATTTTTTCTATATGTCTTAAGCTCTGCAATTCATGCTTTTTTATGTTTGTTATATTAATTACATATATTACTTAATAGTGTTTAGAATTAGAATTATATTGCTAAAAAAAAAAAAAAAGCGATGCGTTCCAGCACAGTAATGGAATTAGAGTTTAGATATAAGTTTAACATACGAAGCACAAATTGTGTTGTAGAAGTCTTGTTGTAAAAAGAAAAGAAAAAAAAAGAATGAAGAAAATGAAGGAATATATTTTATAATAACATTTTTTCTATGAAAAAATATTTAATATGTAAATGATTTTTGGATTAGATATTGTAATCATTTCTAAATGTTCTCGAATATGCGATGCATTATGTTTGTGATTATAGATTATTATTTAGGCTAATGAAACTAGTAGTTATTGTGATCAGTTTTTACTTCCATTTTTCTGAATTATGAAGCTATGTATATTATCGTTTATTTTATTGTAATCGGCATTTCCTAACAATTATATTGTGCCAATCTAAAGTATTATTTAAAATTTCTTTTAGAATTTTGATAATAATTTAAAAACAAGTAAGTTATAATGTGATTATGAATCTGTATATATAAGAAATATTTAAACAATTTGGAGTGTGGTTGATATTATATAATTTTAGATAAAACTGAAACAATCTTTATTATTTATCATATTGAGGAATGTTACATTCTGCTAGCAGTATAAAAATACAATTCTCCATTGTGCTATAATATATGCTTATAATGTTTTATGTTTTATTTCACGCGTGTCTCAGATTTTTGAAATCAAAGTTTTTAATTCAATGTTTATGAATAATTAAATGAAATATTAAAAACTTAATTATAATATTTTGTGTATTTAAAGATACTGCATTTTAATTTCCCGCTTAGACATAATGAATTTATAACGAGAAAAGATGGGATAACGCGCCAAAAATATCACGACATTGCGATGTTTTGCAAAATTTTTTGTGTTCATTAAATGTAATTTCAATAAATGTCCTTATTGGAATCCAAAAGAATACAAAACAATTTGATTTTTTAATTTCACTTATGAAAATGATCTAAATATGATAATGTTAACTCTTGTCACAATCGTCCTGTCTGCAATTTATTTTTATTCGTCAAAGTATAAAATTTCGCGCTCATTTTGACCACAGCAACCATTGCTGGCGCATCGCTCATGCGCAAAAGCCTCTCGTCGTAATGATTAGAGCCATGCACATCATGAGAATCCGGTATATTCACGCAGCGTGCATGTAAATCGTCCTTGTTTCTTACGGTAAAAATAGCGCTCGTTGATTAACGAACGGACGTCCGAGGTAAATCTAACAATTTTTCTTACATCATCGTATAATTTTATAAAAAATACATGTATATCGTAAGATTAGATGTTAATCACGGTGTTTGTGACAATAATATTGCGCGATACTTTTTATCGTCATTGATTTCGGCGCGAATGCGTCAGGCATCAAGCGAACCTCGCTTCCGCGGATTTTTACTGTGTTCCATTCATAGTGACGTAGAACATTCCGGTAAAATCATGCTCTGATCGTGATTCGTAGTGGCAACGTCATATTCGTAATTGAACTCGGTATGCCATAATTTGTTGCGACTGTTAGATAAAAAATCGTAATTGGAATTCCATCCGCGCTTGTCAAGCTATTTTTCGTGTGGCTTTATTAGACGCCATAATAATCTCCGTTCGACTATGTTCATGGAAAAGCACGATTTCGCATAGATTGTCCGTTACATTGCTACTTATTCTCGATTCCGAGAGATCGGATGTATAAGAGCACGTGATTCGTGCACATGGTGTAAATGCACATGGTTCGAGAAACTTCGACTATTTTGCCATGAGGCGATCACGCTTAACGTGCATCATTTGGAGCATGTTTCGACGAATACGATCCGACTTAATATTTTTTGCATTTAGAGGAAATCGCGTATAATAATTTTCACGATATCTGTCTTTTTGTTTGCAGATCAATAAATATGCCAGAATTGACAGAACTCGATAAAGCGGCGAGCTCAGAGCCTACCAAGGTAGAGTTGGTAGGTATCGGCTCTGCGACTGATTCGGACTCGGACGACACTATTCCAGAATTGGAAGATGCAGGGACCCCTGGTACTGTTGGTTTCCCCGGCACGACTGTTACTGGTCTTCCTATTGACATGGTTTCCAAAGCTAAACAAAGTCGCGGGGAAAAGAAAGCCAGGAAACTCATGAGCAAATTAGGATTGAAACCGGTATGTGAAGTACTATTATGCACTTGAATATTTTAATAGGCATAATTAAGTACGGAAAAAGCATGATAAAAAGTAAGTAAGAATAATAAGATATAAAAATAAAAAAGTAAGGTATAAAAGGAATTCATAAGATTATGATTAAATAAAATTATAATTTTGCCTTGATTTCTGTACATACAGGTTCAGGGAGTCAACAGAGTGACTATTCGTAAATCAAAGAATATTCTGTTTGTTATAAATAAGCCAGACGTCTTGAAGAATCCGGCTTCGGATACATACATTGTGTTTGGTGAAGCCAAGGTAAGAAATTGCATCTGTAATTGTATAATGAATATTACAAGCGTGTTTGTTGAATTTTTTTGAATATTTTATGATGATTTATAAGGAGTTTCGCATATATAAGCAGAAATACAAATGTTGAAAAATACCTTGGCAGACTGATATTTCATAATTACTCGTATGAATATTGTATGCGTATGATCCATATTTACATGACAAATAATTTTTCCATGCAGATTGAGGATCTCAGTCAACAGGCGCAAGTAGCAGCGGCTGAGAAATTCAAGGAACCACCAGTCGCTCCACCTGCAGAAGCTGGCGGTAGCACTACGGTAAGATGCGATATTTCTGTATGGGAAGAAATAATCGAAATGACACTGTCAATATTCTTATGGCAAATTTCAGAATATATAATGCACTTTTGTGCCTTATCTCGATATTTGTATTGCATAATTTGTATTATACATGATGATTTTCCTAAGAGTTTCGCATATATATTCAGATGAAAGACTGTTGAAAAACTTGGCAAACTGATTTTCTTTTACCACTGTGACTCGATACGCATAAAAATAATCATCGTTATAAATACGATCCTTTTATTTTTTTGTCATGTAGGTTGTCGCCCCTATACAAGAGGAATCGGAAGAAGAAGTGGATGAGACAGGCGTGGAGGAGAAAGACATTGATTTGGTAATGTGCCAAGCCAACGTCTCTCGAGGAAAAGCTATCAAGGCTCTTAAGAATAATCAAAATGACATTGTCAATGCCATTATGGTAAGTTCCAGATTGTATAATACACTTTCGGACATCATCTATTTAGATATTTGTGTAACGTAATTACACGTGATGATTTTCCTAAGAGTTTCGCATATATATATTCAGAAGAGAAATTATGTTGAGTAACTTGGCAAACTGACTTTTCACCACATTACTAGACTGTTTTCAATATATAATGGACTTGAAATCTAATTTCTTTGTTCTTTTCTTTTATATTAGGAACTGACAATGTGATGAAGTTGCTTAGAAGTAGGATTATGTGATGAAGCTGCTATATAATAATAGCCGTTCCAAGATCGTATTCATCATCTGTGCGTCATCAGAGAACATCTTTCTTTTTATCTCATTGCGTTGGAAGATAATGGATATGGTATTACGAAAAAATTGATCGTATTTGTAATTGTTTCGAAAAATTGCAACCATATGTATATACATAATTCGTGTAAAAGAAGAAAAAAAAATAAATACATTAAGATACACGATATATTATTCGGCGTATGTTATTATAAATTGACATTTAGAAAGAAATATATAATAATTTTGTAACAATGCAATAATGAAGATTAATCAGTCATCTTTCGGAATGTAAGATAAAATTGTTCAAAGCGTCTGATGTAAAGCATATGAAACAATAAACCATCAAGTACAAAGAGGTCTAGAACAGTCTAATCGCTATTCTGCGGAAATTTGGATGTCCATCTACATTATCCCCATAGTTCTAAAGATCTCCGCTACGAGCCACTATTGTTCTTGAAGGCAGTAGTACGACTCGATGTTAGTTGAGACATCGTTTTCTTTTTTTTAAATAGTACACTTCAATAGAATAAAATAAAAAGTTTTTATTTTAGTATAGCGCAACTTAAAAATGAATTAAACAAAATCTTTTTAGATGTATTACCTAATTTAAAAAACAATCGAACAAATATACATGTTCGATTATCTACAGTTGGTATTAGAATGTCTCGCATATGATAAGTCGCATAATATTTCCAATACGACAATGGGTAAGTAAGCATATTGAATAAATATACAATAAAAATCAGTTTCATCGAAATTTTATTAATTTAATACCAAATATCCATCGATTATAACAATTCACTTATTAAAAGCTCACAATTTTTTATACATACCATTTGAAACGCATAAATGTACGGATTTAAAAGAGATAGCAGCACTAATAACTAGCGAACTGTTATTATTACTTATTATTTTATTTGATATATAATTTATAAGAGTAAACATATATTTAAAAATACCGATGCAGCTCTCATTTTTGCAGTTCTATTATCTATCGTATTTTAATGGCTCTTACGTTAATAAATTCTCCTGGCAAAATAAAATAATTGTTTTTATATAGAAAAGGAAATATCTAATTTTTATATTAGAACAAGATATTTTCTCTCGAAAGAATCACAATCACTAGGCTACAATGTTCTATAAATATTTCGTTTCTCTCCTGCAATATACCTTTTGATGTTTGGATCGCGTAGATGTCGAACCATGATATCGCACGTATTGCACTGTAATGCGAGAGCGGAGAATACAGTTGGGATGACCCGTTGCTGCGTGCATGACGATATCCGCGAGAAGTTTTATAAGTCGTTTCGCGCACGTGTCGTCGCCGGATATCGGCGAGATAGAAGAACGGCAAGCGAGAAGAACGATGTCGAAGTGGGCAGGATATTGCCGCGAGAGGAGACGTGCTCCGGTGCGGGATCCCGCTAATATTTGAGATTTCGGTCTCGTATATGGCCCGCTGTCTGTTGGTGACATCTGGCACGGATCTTAAGGCGCATTATTGCCCGCAAGAAGCGTTCGCAATATTGTCACGTAATAAAGGGGCGCGGGTTTTTTCCCGAGAGCAGCCGGAGGGAACGTAAACGCTCGTATTTCGCGTAACGAGGGATGTGCGCGGGCATATTGAAGAATCGTTGAAAGCCTCTCAGATCTCGAAATCATTGAGATATATCGGACACGCATGAAACTTTTGCCGAAGATCTCGCAAAACGGCTTGAAAGCCATCGCTCTCTGAATTCTCAGACGTCAGGTATCTCTTCGTTCATCTCACCATGTGTACTGCGCATTATGCGGTATTATGCCGTATAACGCGTGTAACTTTAGTGGCAATTCCACGTGGTAAAATCCTCAATGGTAAAACATTGCAGCGATAAAAATCGCTTTTCTCTGTATCGCTCTCATCTGATGGGAGGATTTCTCTTCGCCAACAGGTATGTCACCTACATAGTGGAAAATAGACATTGAATGACATTGTTGGCGTGGAAATATTGATAATAAATATCAATCATGTTGACATTGATGATACGCGAGCGAAAATAAGAGAGAGAGAGAGAGAGAGAGAGAGAGRGRGRGRGAGAGGGGGGGGGGGGAGAAATGAAATGAAAAGAAGATCGGGAGACAGAAAAAGGACCAGGCTGGCTGATCCGTCCGAGCGACCCTGTGATTGTTCCCTTAACGATCGGTTGACAGCGAAGACGTATGTCGGTGCCATCAGATAATGCGTGCAATGCCGGTGTGCGCGCGGACGCGTGCATACACGCGCATGCATCTCGTGCACGCCGGCGCGCATACACGTGCACGAGCGAGCGTGGAGATGTTTGTAAATGCTTCGCACGCCGCCGCCACCGCTGCCGCCGCCGTGGTTGTCGTCTTCGTCGTCGTCGTCTTCGTCGTTTCGCCGTACGTTGGGGACATCTTCATAATGCCGCATCGTACAAGTCGACCACGTCATGTCGTATCACGTCTCACGAATGCCGTTGACGTGACGAGGCCCGGCCAGTGCCAGGAGAGAAATTCGCGACCGTCGAGATCGATGTCGATAGCAGCATGCGGAGATCGCTCGCCAATCGGCGCGTCCTGTGCACGTCCTAATGCAATCCTTGATCAGGAGAGTCAGGCCGATCGATAATCGATAACCTTGCTCTTCGTGAAGGGCAAACTGTGAGTAGGTTTTGAGAGAGTTGCTGATTTCTCTGTAGTGATGTTCAAGTAAGACACGAGTAAAAGAAATTTATTTACTTATTTATTCCTTTTTTTTCTACACGGCAGAGCAAAGCATTTGCCCAGCGGCGTAACGAGCTTGCGCATTTCCGCTTCATACGCCCCGCGCGCGGAGAAAATAATAAATAGCTGTATAAAGCGGCTGCGATCGTTACGAGTAAAATGTATTAACACACACCCACCTGGCGGAGCATCTAATATAGCAATTGTTCTTCTTCATTCGAATTGCGTACGAGGTAATTGAAGGGCGCGCCAAATAAAATACGCGCCCTAAGGAGGTACGATACAGCCGTCAGATCTCGCGCTTGAAAGTCAGTACCGGAGGGGAAAAAGAGGCAAGAGAGGCGAACGAAGGAGGATAAACGCGGCGAACAGGCATGTGGCGCGAGAAAGAGCGAGAGAACCGGAGAACCCAGAGGGAAGAAGGGAGGAAGAACGGCAGAGGTGGCGGCAAGAGAGGCAAGGCATAGGGGTTGAGAAGAAAGAGAGAGAGAGAGAGAGAGAGAGAGAGAGAGGGGGGGGGAGATGCACGTAGAGAAACGAGCGCGGCGATGGCGACAGGAGGGAGGGAGGCAGGAAGGAAAGAAGAAGGTAAGGACGAGAGGAGACCTATCGGACCATGTGGCAGGCGCAAACGGTGTGAGTAATGGCGTCGACCAATCGCTCCCAGCTCTAAAACACGAGAGCGTACCGACCGCCTGTCTCCCGCCCCTCCCCGCGCGAACGCATATAGTAATAACGAGCCGTCTATCATCGTCGGAATCATTATCATCGCTGGATCCATGGTCCTCGTTTCTCTCCGGGCCGCACGGCCAGCTTCTCGTCTTTCGTCTCTCTGCTTTGTCAGGGGCGGATCTCTGGATGAGCGGGCTTAATGAGAATGAAGTCTCCGGGTCTAGGAACCATCAAGCATTGCGGAGGATGATCTTGTTCGGGAACATCTATTAATCCCCTAAAAGAGAGAGCAGGTCAAATTTCGAACGCCGATTACGGTCGCAGGTTTGTTCATATTAAAGATCCTCGATGTATAGTAGGTACTGTGCGTATGCGCAGTATCATCAGAATCATCAGAAATTTGTCGAACATGTCGAGGAGCGCAGATCTACGCAGACAAACATGATCCATTAAATTCAATCGAATACGATTTCCGCGTCGCTGCTGTTCCTCTTATACACGCCAAAGTCGAGATACGAAGCGGATGTGGAGGAGATGAACCTTTTCCAACGTCTTCAACAGTAACGTGATGCATCTTGTGTCCAGAATTGTCAGAAATGAACTTCAGACACTATTATCCGCCCCTGCACTTCGTCCGCCTATCTTCGACTTCTCAGCGAGCGACGCGCCGGGCGGGAAAGAGAAAGGGGGTGTACGAGGAACAACGAGTGGGGGAGAGGGCTTAATGACAAAATTATACCGAAAGTGTAGCTTCGATGTTCGCGAAGAAGATATAATACTTGTCTGTGCGAGCTTATCTCGAGCGCGTGTTACGGTAATGAAGACGATCGGCCGTGAATTCGCGCGGCGGCGCCGCAGAAGATGTCGCGTTAATCGTAAATTGCATCACGCGTGCGAGAAAAATTGCTTGCGCGCGTGTTAGCGGCCGATTACGATTCGAATGGTGATAAACGCGGGTCGATTACGTGCGCGGCATGTAATGAATGTTACTAGATCGTTAAAGCTTCGCTCTCTGCATTGCGAATCCGTTCCGTTCCTTTGGGACGTTTCGATTGCTCGATCGATAATATAAAAATTTCTTTTACAAAAAGACAAGCTGCTTTGCACATTTTGCGTGCAATTTGATTTCATTATTACGCGACGATCATCTTGGTCGGGTGTGATATCGTAAAAATTGCGATAATGGTGCATTTTGGACGTCCAAGTACATGTTACGATCGGCTAATGGCGCAATAATAATTGATGCGCTTAGTTGACCGTCATTTAGCAGCTTGTTATTAGGGAAATCGATTTAATTTCTCACGGTGCGGTTAACGCTGCTATCTTCGTGTATTATGCTAATGAAGACGATGGCTCATAGAAGATTGGTCAGAGGAGAGAAGGTATCGGAAGAGGAAGAGAGAGGAAGAGTAGATCTCTCGTTCGTTAAAAATACAAAAAAGAAGAAAAAACTACAAAAAGAAATTAAAAAATGCAGTAAATCCTATACACGATGTGCACGATTAAAGCCGCTTGCTTGCGCCATTGCTTGCGCAGGATACAATCGCGAACGATCGAAGGAGGCAGCTGATATATTACTACGGCATGTACAGGATGAAGCAAACAGATGACTGCAAATCGCTTCCTCTATTTTATTTTCTTGTCCCTCTCTCCCTCTCTCCTCCCCTCCCCCCTCTCTCTCCATCTATCTATCTATCTATCTATCTATCTATCTATCTATCTGTCTATCTGTTTCTCTCTCCGATTTAATTGCTAAAATACTTACAAAAAGTATCAAGATATAATATCGTCAAAAAAAAGAAAAGAAAAGAAAAAAGAAGAAGAAGAAGAAGAAGAAGAAGAAAAGAGAAGAGAAAGAAACATCATTTACAGATGGAGCGAAGATTGCGTGAAACATCCTGTATCAAATATAAGAAATAAGCTAAGCGAAAGTACACGATCGTCGTGCAATCGATTACCGCAATTGATCGCCATGAAGCCGATTACGTGTCCCTCGAGACTAGAGAGAGACCAAATTAAATTGATAGCTTGCGATCAATGTTCCTGTTACCCCGCATCCGATCGGGTATGCGCGATCGGAGGAGACACGACATGACACCGCCAATAGAAGCTTGTTAATCGCGCGCTGACAGCACGTCAAAATGTGCTTTTACATGCAGGGGCGCGAGATGGCGCCCATGACGACGAGCGATCGCGATGCGGCGACTGAACGGAAACTGAGCGTAACGATATCATTGTCCACATCGTTATCCGAACATCGTTGCGACCGAATGACGATCGGTCGTTTGCGAGACGGTAGATTTCACGAGATAGGAGGATCGGCGTATTTTTAATCGTTGAAGCGTAACGAGAAAATTATACCGGCAAGAACTACGCGTTCCCGATGATAGGTCTCGGCTTTATCGCCGATCGGATCGCGATCGCGGAGTGCCGGCGACGACGTTACAGCCCAGCAACGCGCGATTAAATCAATTTAACGACATCGCGGCGTAATCGGAACGGCGAGCGGACGAACGGAGCGGATGGCTCGGCCATGAGCGATAATTCGGCTGTAATTTCGACCGAGCGGCATTACTGCATCGGGAAAAGCGCGCACCTTGCGCGCGGGCTCTCGGGCCTCGCGCGGACGCATGTCAAATCGCGATATTGTGGAGAAAATTACGCGTGAGGAACAAAAGAGGAAATGCTGCGCGCGAGAATGATTCGCCCGTAGGGCGACCGTCATCGGCCATGTTTGAGCAGTCGCGCCGCGCGGCACCTCATTATTCTGCCTCCTTGCTCGGC
Source organism: Eciton burchellii (assembly GCA_020341155.1). Classification (NCBI taxonomy): domain Eukaryota; kingdom Metazoa; phylum Arthropoda; class Insecta; order Hymenoptera; family Formicidae; genus Eciton; species Eciton burchellii. The sequence continues at coordinate 1,507,806 of JAHMML010000003.1, read as the reverse complement.
TGCCGTTCTACAAAGAACTCCGAACAATAACGCGATACGATCTTGACACAGGCAATAAACTATACTATTCCATTATTACATTTTTATACGTCTCACTGTTCCAGCGGGGGTGCCGATTGTGCAGTGCGGTGCGCACGCTGCGATGCACACGCAATCGCGTAATGCCCGCGCTATTTCGTGCGTCTATTTCGCAACGGAAACGCACACGGGACTCGTCGCGTTGCGCGATAGGAGAAATGTGTCTTTGAATTATTTAATTGGGGAATAAGAGTCGTGTGTTCTTAAATAACTCAATCCCCCGCTCGGCTCACGTACGAGCGTCGCGAGCGCTTGTTAAAAGCGCATCAGCGTCCCGTGACTGTACGATCGATGCTAAAGAGAAATTTAAACGAGCGTCGATTTCCTAGTCTCCAGCTTGCGTTGTTGAATAGTTGTACGATGTGATCTGCTCGTTAATCACGAACGTTCGCGCGCAACCGAGTCCAACAATTCGCGCAAGAGCTCAGCCAGACGATAAGCCCGAAGGGGAACAGACAATGCTCGTCTCTCCGAGAAGCGGCAAGCATCTCTTCGAGAATGCTCTTCGAGAATCCCTGCCGCGAACTTTTTCTCGCCGTCTTAATTTCCTTGACGGTCCCTCAAGAGCACGAGGCAACCGCAACGCTCGCGGGATATTGGTTTCCGCTCTGCGCTCGCCCGAGATTTCCCGCCACGTATAAACACCGGCTGCCTCGATTCTCCTCGGCGGTGGTCCGCGGTCGGTCGTAAAACTTAGGATGGGCGTGGAATTAGCGAACTGCCGCAAATGGTAGTGCTCCGTCGTTGCTCGCCGGAGAATCGGCCACGGCTTGGAAATTGCCTCGAGAAATGCCTCTTTCCGCGGCGCGGCCTCGTTCGCGTTATGGCGGAATATTTCGGGACACTCGGGCGTTCTGGCGGGAGATCTTTACCGGAGCACTCTTCATCACTCTCCCGGTCGAATCACTTTCCCGACAGGGGGAGGCCAAATAATTCTTCATCTCCCCGAGATGCGAGCGTTTCTCTCTCTCCTAGACGTCTCTCAAATGTCTTCTCAAACTTTCCAACGAGAGCGCTCGCTGAAGAGAACGCCTGGCAGAAAGCGTGTCCAATGCAGGTACCGCAATATTGAAGTCCTACTGGTCTTCCGCGCTTTCACAAAGAATAAGAGTAATTATCGTATATTGACGTCTGCGGATGTACGAAGCGGGCTACCTGCGCGAAAGAAAGCGGCGCCTTTGGCCCGGGAAAATCTGCTCTCGCCGTAACTTTCCGTCGAAGGATAACGATGCGCTTCTTCTGGGGTAGTCGCCGGCCGATTTCTGCTTTAACTTTCCTCGGAACTATTTAAAAGGAAGACACGTTTCAATCCATAGAAACGTTCCCTTGCATGAAACCAAGCACGAGATTAATTGACACGTTCCAAGATCTCGGATGAACACAATTGTCAGAATGACAACTGTCACACAAGGATATGTTTATTCTCAGCTTTGGCTTTTCCTCGCAACATTTTTGTGCCAACATAATCTGCCTTTGTTAACGCGTAATTATCTCTCGGCCGAACAACGTACGCTGCCTCCTTTGACTTTGTCAGCCTCGGGACCTCCGCATTCTTTCGGGCTTGCGTCCATTAGCAAGCCTGAAATGATCATTTTCCAGTCAGCTGGATTATAACATCGACAATCGTAATCGATGGACTGTCACTTTCGATCCCGAGGCGGCGGAAGAGACGCTTGGGCGCGATAGATCCTAGATTAACATGTCCGCGACACATTCATCGGTACCAAGTTTGCGCCTCGTCGCCATTAAGTCTCCCCGCACGTCCGGCAATTACAGTCTGTCGCTCCGGGGCGATTCGTGACCGTAATAATAGCGATAAGCCCCGGAGGAAAATTCGGCACTTTCGTCGAGCTATTTACGGCGGCACTGTATCAGCCGATCGCGCGTCCAACGCTTTATTGAGCCGTTCCGTGCGACACGCTGGACTCGAAACGTCCATACCAATGAAGAATTGATGATACGGATGGTAATGAGCCAGGATCATGGATGCGCGATAGCCGGCGGTATATCGAGGCTCTTGATGGACTTTCGATCAATAGCGCGGCGAATTACGGACGTCCGAGGATCCACGTGCGCGATAAGCGCCGCAGAAGTCGCGAGCTCAATCAACGATGCTGCTAATTACGCAATTTGTGTTATTCAGTAACGCATGAAAACTGTTCTTTATTCATATATATATATATATATATATATATATATATATATATATATGATTTATCGATTAAAATTTTCCTGCGCAATTTCAGAAGATTTTATCTTCGCACTTCCGGCACGCACGCGACAGAAGGCGATCGGATGCGGATATTGCAATTCGCATCTGCGCGGCGGTCTAAATTAGCTTTCTGATCTCTTCAGTTCATAGCGGCGATAAGAAGAGGTCCGCCAAGGATCCCCGCTTATCCTCCTCGATTCTGGGCCCAGGTAGCGCCGGGCTTTGTAAATTACACACGTACAAGAACGCGTCATCTCGTAGGGTCCCGCCGCCGTTGTCAACCGCCGTACACGGCAACAAATTTATACGTCGCCGCCCCGCAGTTTTCCCACATACGCGGACAAACGGGGGGAGTGGTAAGAGATACGGGTCGAAGAGCAAAAGAGCCGAAAGACATCGTGCCTCGAGTAATTACATGCCCCGGGAGAGCCCGGCAATGGGATCCGACAAACACGCGCGGTTTAGGAGTAGGTGGTTAAGATTTAGGTGTGCACGACGGAGAGGGGAACGCCGGATCGGGACGAGAGAAAGAGAGAGGGAGAGAGAGCGAGAGTCCGGAGGGAGTCCGTTTAGTCGCCGGACCCCGGGAGGGAGATCGACGAGAGGGAAGAGGATGGTGGTGGATTTACCTCTATATATACGCTGTGCTGCGCCAGGCGAGAGAAACAGAGAGAGAGAGAGAGAGAGAGAGAGAGAGAGAGAGAGAGCCTCTCGCCGCGAGAGCACTATATTACATCATTGGCGGCCATTTTGGACCACCCAAGTCGCTGTCAGAGCATAAAAAATATGAAGTTCTTTTAGGGCCGCCTTTTTTCCGTGCCGCCAGCGGCGCGGCCGGATCGTACCGTAACGGAGAAAGGCGGCGCGAAGGAGAGAGCCGAAGAGACCGCGGCGAGAGAGTGAGAGAGAGAGAGAGAGAGAGAGAGAGAGAGAGAGAGAGAGAGAGAGAGAGAGAGAGAGAGAGAGAGAGAGAACGACCGACCGGGATAGAGAGACCAGAAGAGAGCCAAAAGGGAGGAGGGAGAGAGGAGGTGGACAGGCTAGAGCTGAAACGCGAAGATTCGTGAAGAATCGAGGGAGGGAGGAGGACACTGGATCTCCGATCGCGTCCCAGAGATGAGATCCGTGCGGGGATCCAAGTAGGATAGCGAAACGCCGGTCGATAGATAGATATTCAGAAAACGAGGCGCGGCCAAAACGGGGAAGATGAGGGGTGGAGGGGGTAGGTATCGAGAAAGGTGGATTCAGGAAAAAGGATTCGAGGGATCCGGTTGGGGGAGGGGGGGAGTCACCGGAGACGCGGAACGCGTACGCGAGGGAGACGGGGATAAGGGTGAAGAATGAATCTCGAGCGATCGGGCACGCCACGTAACGTAACGTAAGGGGAAAGGGGGACCAAGAGATAAGTGAGTGACGATAGATGGAGATTATGGTGTAAAAAGGAACGAGGCGGGATCTCCCGTATCTGCCGAGCATCGGAAAGTAATACGTAGGGGAAATACGTGGGCTCGATGAGAGATCGTACGGCAGAGGCGTGGAACGCGCGGCACGCGGGATAGCACGGCGGATGCATTGTACGCTGATTACGTAACGATCGGATCTAACAGGTACGGAGATATGATAGCGGCCCGGCTCGTAGGACGAGTGTGACCTAGGTGCGAGGTGGCCGCGCCAGGAGACGTAATCGCGGAAGTACGGCGAGGCAGAGACAGATAGCCGGAAAAAGAGAATCGCTCAGGGGTTACGGAGGGCAAGCGTGGCGAGCGGCCGCGCGGATAAACGGAGGGAGGCAGAAGGAAGAATGCGCGACGCGCCGGAGATAAACAGGCGGGGAGATAGGGCAAAGGGAATTCACCGCGAGCAGTGAGGGACAAGCATGGCATTCGGGGAGATAAGGTGGAGCCGGCCGACCGCGATGCAATAACAGAATTAAATGGATAGCCCCGGCGGTCTTAATTGACGAGGCTCTCCTCGTTTCGAGATGGATCGGACGCGCGCGCTGGGAAACGGATGTCGCGAAGCGCGACGCTCTTCAATCGAAACGTGCGATAATGACGAGTACAGACGTGCCCCACATGATGACATTGACTCGTGTGGCACGGTTAATAGGTCTAAGCGATTCTCACATTTAAATACCCAATCTTCGGTTTCGTCTTGTCTCTGTCAGGCAGAATGATAAAGGTCACGAATGAGACGATAGACGGACGATCTGGTAGCTTATGAGAGGATCGGAGGAATGCTTGAGGGAGGGCTGAAGTTGATACATGTAAAGAATAAAGGATCGAATAAATTAAGAGAAAGACGCCGGGCGTAATTTGAGAAGAAGAGCGTCATCTCTCTCTCTCTCTCTCTCTCTCTCTCTCTCTCTTTCTCTCTTTCTCTTTCTCTTCCTCGAGTGTGCGTTAAGGTGTTTTAAGGGAGGGCGAGAACGAATGGAACCTGCGAGCCGAAGGAACAGGAAGATAGGCGAAGGCAGAGACGGATAGGTGGTGGGTAAGGGAAGCGCTTAGGCCTGTGAAGGGCACAGGAGGTAGAAGGCCGCAGGCCATGCTCGCGCGCGGAACGTAAAAAGAAAGATGTAGTAGTTACCTAGTTGGATCGGGTTAGAGCCCCTCTCTGGTCCGCCATATTGCGACTCAGCGTTCGCGTTTGTTGCGGCTATCCATTGCCACGTATTTTGTTCAAGGCTCGTGCGAGGCAACAAAGATTTTCTGTTGCACCTATCCGTTGCGTTAAATCGAGTAGAACGCAAACGACAATAAAAGATGAACGCTATTCACGTGGTGGAAAAATCGATGAACGCGATCATTTCGCGATCATAAATTCGCCACTCGGAGAGAAAGAGAGAAAGGGGGAGAGTTAATCTTGTTTTCGATCGAAGACGAACTGCCGATGAAGAAGCAACCTCGCGCGCCATTAGCAACTTCCACATGCAAATGCGCGGATGTCTGTTTGATGTCGATTGCCACGCATGATCGGCCGCGTCTCGAAATTATAGGTAGGTAAACGGCTCGGTTCTTACCAGCATGTAATCCGTCCTGTTTGTTATGACGACGCCGTTTTGTTTCTGTCAGTCCTTTTACCACGGTCGAGAGACGAGAGACGAGAGGCGAGAAGGCAAGAACAGAGAGAGAGAGAGAGAGAGAGAGAGAGAGAGAGAGAGAGAGAGAGAGAGAGAGAGAGAGAGAGAGAGAGAGAGAGAGGGTCGGCCTGTTAGAGAGGAGAATGTCTTGTCTTCCCGAGAAGAGCTCGCAGGGTGATTCATCTCGGAATGATTGAGCGAGACGGGCCCGCTCGTTCGTGTGAAAGGTGCACGCAATTTGGCACCAACTGTCCGCTTCGTGTACCTAATTAGGGCTTCATAATCTCATTCGTAATCCCGGGATCCCGGGTAGATCGCCGTATCCCGCAGCACCCCAGGTAGATTTCGATTTTAATGCTGGCAATCATATCGCTGCTGAGTGATCTCCCTGTCGATTACGGCTTTTACGCGGAGATCATACGTGCGAGGTTCGGATTATTGGTCAGAGACTGTTTCCTCTCCTTCAGATTCACTTTCACCCAACTGTAACTGTAACGCTGCTGTTGCAGCTGATCCGTCATTCGCGATTCCGTAACCGTTCAATCGTCATTCCCTCTGCTATACGCCTTCAGTCTTGCCGCGAATCCCAAGCGCCGAGCGTGAAAGAAGAGGATGAAACAAATACGTCAAGCGATTAATGATACCGCTATCATCATCGTATCATCGCGTTTTATACATCGCGCGCTTTTATCGAAGCGGACGGTTCGTGCCTCGCGGAAAATTAGATCGGCAAAACGAGCAAACGATCGTTTGCAGGTCTCGGTTGCAAGCACGAGCAAGCTACGGTCAAACGCGATGTACTTCTTAAAACATGAGAGCACAGATTAAATACAAGCGCGATTAATCATCGCTGGCCATTAAACTCTCTGTTAAACCGACGTGTCCCAGGGAGGGAAAGAGAAATAAAGAAAAGCAGAAAGAGAAAGAGAGAAAGAGAGAGAGAGAGAGAGAGAGAGAGAGAGGGCGGAGTGAAAAGGGAAAGGAGAGAGAGAGGCTCCGAGCCGGATGTTACCGCTGCTTTATTATTAAAATCGGACGGCCGGAGGTGACGCACCCTGCGCGCCAATTTATTCCGTCAAGGCGAGTGGCCTTGACTGGTGGTAGACGATGTACGCGCGCGAAGATGAAGGTGGTGGTACGATCAAGTCATTCCATTATCTGAATTGAGTGCTGCGCGTGGGTACCCGCAATCAGTTTTCTTTTTGGTCCCGGACCTCGCCTCGTCCCGCCTCGTCTCGTCACGCCCTCGAGATCTCGCCGAAATGAGTATACGAGACGAGTATTCGCTGGACGACCGGCACTTATGACGCGCACCGAGAGAGACTTTTCTCTCCTGACACGCAATGTTGGCTGGATGTTGCACACATTTCTGCGTGCTGCGTGCGCCGCCTTTCCTCTCTTCTGTCAAGCCACTTGCCTCCTCCCGACGTTCCTTCGTGCTCTATCGTCCGTATAATCCGGCGGGACTTCCTTTTGTTTCACTTTTCCCGCCAGATTATTATTCGTCTTCCTCGCCGAAGATTACGATTCTACCAGCAGAGGATTTATCGCGACGCGGGAACTCTTATCGTTGCGATTAACATGCAGCTTCGCAACGATGATCGTCACTCCTCGGTTGTCCGGTCCCTTCTTTATCTTTCAAGTAAAGTCACAGGCTAATGGATGACTAGCATCCCTAGAAGTACATGATATCATCTCCAACAGATCACAGACACGCGTGGATGAATCAAAATTGCCAATCATTTTATCATCCTTCTGACTCTGATTCGATGCAAGATTCATGGAAGAAACTATGTCGTCCCGTTAACACGTTAACTAGATGTCATCCCCGCTTTATTTCCTTTTTCGCATCGAATCAGGGATCGATACGAGAGCACTGATATCGAACGGTCTCGACTTCTCTCTTATCGAGTGCGATATCGTAACTTTAATCATCTCGCTTCATCTCGCCTGGCCCGAAGGAGCAATAACGCCAGCCGAATTACGGGATCATTAGGTCCAATTTGGGATTAAAATATTGCCTGTTAATAAGAGTCGCGGCGGCTGCTCGTTTGCGCTGTTCCGTTCGCATAATTGCATTATTATCCCGCTTCTTTTCACGAACGAAGCCCGGCCAGCCCTCGCTGCGAGGGCCACCACTTTGGCCATCGCATACGTGTGCTCTCATCCCTCTCATCCCTTCGCCCCTCCCGACTCTCGCCGCGAGAAATTACGCATTCCGGCGCAACATTTTAAGATGCCAATTACCTTTGGCCCGCGGAATAACGCGCCCCCTTTTCCATGTACTGTGCGTGCATGCGCCGATACTTTCTCTTTCCCGTTTCCGAGATCTATTAAAATGCAGCAGCGTGTAATTCACTTTTGATATTCTCTACCTGCGGAAAATAAGAGGCAGGAGATGCATGATGCGCGATGTTATCCCCGGATAAGAAATATTTCCAGAGAAGCGAAGGAGTAGGTCGATGGTGATTCGACTTTTAATGCTCTCCGGCGTGAATGATGCTTGATCGGTCCGATTAGTTTCGATTTCATAAAAGACGGTGCATCCTTCGGTCCGGCAGAGCGATCGAATGGCAACGCGCTGATGACTGCGTGACAAATTTATGTATGTCATCCCTCTATAAAATGTCACGTGACTTTAACAACCGCAAATCGATTTATCACGTCTTTGCGCGTGCAAATCTGCATAAAATTTGCGTAAGATGTCGACGAGCTTCGGCGGAGGGGACAAAGGATGTTTACAAAGGAGGGTGGGTAAAAAGTAGGGTCGAACATTATACTCTGTACACTGCATTTTGCCAATCCAATACGTATCATTATTCCCGCCAATCATTGATATCATTCTCTTCACAGACGCCAACGCAACTAACATGCCGTATAAGGCATATCCTGTTGAGTAAAGTATTCCGCGTGTATGCAGACGTAAAGCAATGAACAATTATTATACAGAACTGCGGGTAACAAGCCGGAAAACTAAATGTTTAGAACATTAGTTTATCGCATTACTTGTAAATAATGGTCGCAAGAGAGCAGCTAGAGAGAGCCTATCTTAATTGCATCTGTCGACAGACCTATACTTTAGATTTCTACTTTTGAATTCATCTTTTCAGCTTGTTACATCACTCCACCTCGCATGCGCTCTTATCTTTCCTACACTGGCTACATTGTTTAAGCCGCGCTCTAATCGACGACAAAAACGGTATTTTATTTATTCCACCACAGCGACAGTCACGGAAACTCCGACATGAGCGCGATCCAGATATGCAAGTCTGTTTCAATTTCCCTTCTCCCGTATTGTAATTACCGCTAATTACCACTACCAGGTTCTTGTTCGCGCTAGGCGCGAAACAAGGTTTCGATAGGCATGGGATGCGGTACACCGCGTAGCAATTTTCCGCTTGCTTTCCGGTTGCTAATTGTCTTGCAGACCGAAGGACAAAACCAACAGAGGATCTACACGTTTCTCTCGTATGTTAATCGTATCTACATCTTACATTCGTATGGAAGATACGGTATCTCCTTTGCGATGCTCGTCGTCACGCATTAACTCGCAACTCGCATTCTCGGTGCGCTCCACGTCACTCGAATCCATCATTTGAACCTTTTTTTTATCCTTTTTCATTCTCCTCTCATGATTTCTCTCTCCTTCTCTCGCAATGGCGAGAGACGCGTATTTCAGCGAATCCGCGCGACTCGCGATACGAGCACGCGGCGCCGGTATTCGCGGCGCGTTTTTCCGTATGAGCCGGCTCCGTTCCGCTCGCGGGATTCCGCACGCACGCACGCACGCACGCACGCGAGAACCGCTTTTAATCGGTCCGCCCGTCGTAATCGGCCCGTAATTACGAGCGCACCGGGGACCGAGAATTCGCGCCTCTCCCGCGTCCCCCTCCCCCTCTCCTTCCGCCGAGATTGGAGGGCGAGGACAGTTAGCCGAATACGGCCGCGAGTGGTCCGTGGCGATTAGCGCCGTTTGTCCCGCGCTTGTTTTCGTTGCTCGTTATAAAACCTTCCGCGTCCGATCGTTCCCCGTCCTGATGATGCCTGGACGCCGGGAATGCGTGCTCCAGGTCGAGGCGGGTACATAAAGTACCCGGTAATGCCTCCCTTTAGCGGAGCGCAGTGCGTTAACGCGCGGCCGCGTCATCGAGCGTTCAGGGATAATTTGTCGTGCGTGCTCTCGCGCGGGGTCGCGCCGATTTAACCTCCCTCCCTGGCCGCTTGCAAACCGATCAAAATGACTCTGCTGGTGCCTCCCGTAATGCGCTGATTGATACCGTATGCGCCGTGTGCTGCGAGCTGAAAAATAATTGCGCTCGAATGTATCAGAAATTGCCGCTAACGGCATCCGCGCGAATAGGAAAACGGCCGTTCGACTTTGGTTTTCGGGAAATCCCGCGAAATAGCCGCAAGCGCGGTTCGCTCGAACGTTCGTACGTTCCGCAAGTCCATCCGTGAGATACCGAAGCGTCGAGTATTAATTACGCGGCAAAATAAAGTCCGTTTCTCTCGATAAAACCTGAGCGGCAAGAACAGGATGCGCTGCACGGGATGAGATCTCATCGCCATTTTGTCGTCGCGGTTAGGCCGCAATTACGCGCGCGATAATTGTGCCCCGGTATTTATATCATTTCGCGGCGGCATTTTCATTGGTGCGCGCGCCGATACCGACCCGGCGATTAACGTCGCCGTCGCAACCGGTCGATTCTAAATTTGCACCGGCGCGACGGCCGACATGTTCTTGCGAACAGGCTGCAGACTTCTCGAGAGTGCGCGCTCGGCTTTAGCCGGCTAAAGTGGAGAGTTCGCGGACGAGGCGCAATAGGCGCCTTTCATTTACCTCGTCATACCGAGCTTGTCTGCTCCAAATGAGTGCTTTTAATTGGGCTCGTTTATCTCGAGGCTGATCAATAAGATGTTCGTTATTGCTTAGCCAACTTTCTTGCTCCTCATGGCTCCTCGTGGTTCCTCTCTCGCTCATCGCGATTCGCGCGATGCGCGCGATGTGTGGGAGGCATGCACAAATTAATTTCTTCCTTTTGATTTCGCAGCACTAATAATGATCTTATCGAAACTGCCAGCGCGCGCGCGCGCTCAACTGCCCGATAAATGGTTCAATGGGTCATCGAGAACGATCGGCTGAAACTATTTCATCGGTTGGAATCTTTCCTTGCGCTCTTATGAATAAATTTGACAGCTCTACAGGCAGGCAAGAAATTAATTTGTAACACCTAACATTATGCAATGTTCATTCGTACGATACGTTATAGGATGCATCATGCAACGGCATAACGAATCGCGATTGCGGAGATAGAATTCATGCGTATCGATCCTATCGGCGATTCTCCGGAAGTAGGCCGTTGGAGCAAGCGGAGCGGACATCGCGGACACGCGCGGCGGCATCGGGAGCGACATCGGGACGAAAGTTTAAATGTTAAAAAGCCCGATTTCACGAGGCTGGAAATCCGAGAGCACGGTACCGGTGATCTAATCTACTCGGGATTTATCCTCGCCGGCCCTCTTTCGGCGCCATAATATCGGCGGCGCAGCTGCTGCCGTTTCGGCGATCCTTTCTGGTAGGCGGCGACTTATCTCTACTTTACGACTGACTACGTTCGACGCTTAACGTTCGAGTCCACCCGGTGGTACACTCGAGATAAAATGGTGGCCCGCCGTCCGTGTGGTGGCCATTTTGGGTCTAATTAATTGGTGGGACGTTGCATCGGATACGTTGCCCGGCCACCTAATGTCCCCGACGGCTCTCTCCTCTCCTTAATGTATTCGGATACCTGCCTGTGCCGCGGCGCCGTGACCGGCGTTCGCGTTTAAGGCTCGCATCGATGAGGTTATAACGTCCGCCATTGAAGCAGTTGCTCGGTGCTCGATCTTGATAAGCCTTGCGTGTCATACGCGCAGCTTCGACAACGGGAATCGTCCGGTTGGGAAATTTCATTTGTCAGATGTCGTTGGTGAAAGTTGATGGTGAAAATGGAGTTTTGCGCAACGTAAATTACCGTAGATCGGTAATTGGATGGTAATTATTAGCGCAGCTGCTGTAATTGCTATTGTAATTCTTCCCCGCGCGACGCCGCCGAAATCGATTTAATTTAGGCCGCCGACAAGTAGTTCGATATCTTAACGACGTCGAAGAATACACTTGAACATATGCTGTTTATACGTAGGGTTGCTATTTAAATTTCCTTCCATGGATATTGTTAATCCGGAAACGCAAACCGCGTGTCGCGGTTGTCGTCGAGCGAATGTCCGACGCATCGGACATCAATAATCATAAAAACCTGACTTGATACGCTTCGGCAGGGAAGATCACACGAGGCATTCGCCTCGGTCGCACACATGCGCGCGCGCGCGCGCGCGCGCGCCGGATGGAAACAAAAGAGCCACTCCTCTCACGAGATGGTAATAATCTCCGCATCTCCGCTCGTTTACCGATGCGTGAGCGCGTTAGAACAACGGGACGCGAGCCGATTCCTGCTCTCGTTAAAATCGCGCCTTGAGCGCGGGTTGTTAAGAAGGTAGATCGTAATCTACCTGGTACCTGGTACCTGTGTTCTCCGCCGTTATGACTGCCAACGATGCTGAACGGGGATGGTTTTTTATCAGCAGGTCTTCCTATGTCGAGCACGCGTTTCGCGAAACGAACGTCGCATACGCCGTCCATTATCAGGGTACAGATATGTTCCCCCACATTATCCGCGCTAGTCCTACGTAAATATGTACGCGCATTCGGATATACGGGGTGTTCAGTCTATCTGAATCCCTTCTCAGCTTCCGCGGGGAAATTTGAGATTCAAGGATCTCACAGCTGATCGCTCAGCAAGTTTTCGATCGAAGGCTCTTTCGAATTGATAACCTCCAGATAACCTCGATACTCGTGAGGTTATCTCGATAGCTCGATAAGTCCGTTGGCGCAAGCTTGATCGAAAGCGGCCATTTTAATTACTCAAGAGCCATTTTAATATTAACGGCAGCGTTAACTCGGTAAACGATCAGCTGTCAGTACCGCGTTCGATTAAAGCCATCAACCCCTCCTGATATGTTAAGAGAATACACGGCGATTCCATGTTCTTCCGCGACACCCAGCATATCGGGGAGTCCGGGGGGATTCGGGACCGATTCACCCTTATCCAAGCGAAATGGTAATAGTCTGCTCATCCGCGCATAATAGCGGCACGGCCGCTAGGTGTCGCTGGCACGTAAGTGCGTACCGCGTATCAGCGGCGATGCGACACGCAAGAGCAACGGCAAAGACACGGACGCGTTTCCACGTTAAAGGCGGCCCGACCAGCCCCCGCGCGCTGGTTAGGAAAGAAGATCGTAATCTGAATGGGGCACCTCTCTCGGTGTTCCCGATGAGGCTTGGCGGGTGCCCAGCGGCAGATAGGAATCTCTTGGCAGAGAATCGTCCGGATCCCCGTCTCGTGTACGCGCGAAGGCGCAATCCTCGCGGGGATATAGGATAACGTAGGGTCCTACTTAGCTACTAATGCTGTCGCTACCCGCCCTTCCCCGGTGTAAATTATGTCCTCGGGCACCATCGTCCGTTTCGCCCCATCGTCCTCTCCACCTCGTTCTCACGAGAACAACACGAACCCGGGTTCTAATCGGCTCTCTCCTCCGCGCACTTTCTCCCATATTCCGCCTCTTTCTCCTCTCGACTTGGACTACTTGAAGCTGCGGCTGGCTTGACTTCCTCCTCGACTGATAGCGGTTTTACGACCGACTCCGGCCAGCCACTGGTTCCATTCGGAGCTCATCCCCCGCTGCGTCTACGCTCCTCCTTCTCCTTCCCTCCCCCTCGGTGCTGCATTCTGGATCGAACATAATTAATAGTTGCGCAGGGTGATTTGGAAAAAGTGATCAGTTGCTGCATCACCGATCAGAATAGTCGATTGCTTTCGCACTAGCGATTCCAAGTCGCACAGCTTTGGGAAGCAGCAGCACTATCCCCCAATTGGGGGGTTTTCTTCCTATGCCTGCGTATTTTCATATTCTTACTGTTATCTGTTGCTATCGTTATAACTTGGAGCGTTGTTGATCGTTATAACCTGGCAAAGATCTTTATGTCGAGTCTCATTCAGCGGGGATTCGAGAGAAATGAATTCCAAATAAAGTCGCCGAATAAATCGAGCCGTCACCGATTTACGAAACTTTCACGCCGAGACGATCTTGGCGTCATTGAGGAAGCTGCTGGAGACAGATCCACCGCGGCGATACTTGACGAAGATTGAAATAAATATCCACAGTTCCGCTAATTGGCGGGTCCCGAATAAGCTAACGATTCGCTTGTTCGCGCAGGCGAGCATAAAAACGAGAAACGTACGATTATTATTTGCCGGGCAAATTTGATTTCGGCCAACGAGACGGCGTTCGATTTGGCGGAATGCGCCGGCGCGTTGCAGCGCGGGGAAATCGAATCGCCGAAAGTGCGCGAGGAACGAACGCCACAATAAATAAATCGCGATAACCTAACCTAGCCATTCGTCTCTCATTAATATATTATCTCGTAAACGCTTCATGGCTGCCTCATTAACGTATCCGTTAATAATTGGCCCCGTCCGTTTGACGAGCGAGTTGCGACGAGCGAGAAATACGACACGCCTTCGGTATCTAGTGACTTCGTAATTAAGTCAGTCGAGCGAAACGGAGTAGTCGCGAGCGAGCGAGCGATCCGATGGAACGAATCGGAGCGAAGCGTGCTCGCGTTATCGCGCGGGTAGCACAATTGATTTCGCGCTCGCGCATGCGAACGCGTCGCATGTGAATGTAACCGAATGTAATGGACGGCCGACGCAGCAAAAGTCCAGACGGACATCCTCTCAAAGACGCCCGAAACGTCGGAATGGCAGAATTTATTTCGCGTCGGGTTCAAGGGTGAAAAGAAATACAAGCCTCTTCTTGATTTCTCAAAGCGCTCGGGGGAGCGCAGCACCGTTCGCGCTGCACAATTGATGAATGGATATTTAAGTTCGCGCTTCGGGCTTCATCATTACGCGCCGGCCGACAATGGGGCGTCCCGGCGACCATGGCGACAACCGATCTTTGACTTTCACCGCGCGTAACAGGAGCTCTCGTCGGCGGGGCTCGTTATCGCCATTTTGGACTCTCCGCTCGCGCGGCTACATCGGGGGCAGGGGGCAGGAGCGGGGGGAGCGGCGGGAGGGGCAGGGGCAGGGGGAGGAAGAGAGGGAACGCGCAGGGCGGACACGGCCGCAGGAGATGATTTGTGGTTTTTCCTTGGGAATAACGCGCGCGTCTCCATCGCTCTCTCTCTCTCTCTCTCTCTCTCTTTCTCCTTCTCTTTCTCTTTCTCTCTTTCCACCCTCGGACAATTTGTATTTCCGATTTCTAAGGCGGATCGCTCCGGGGCTGCCAGGTGTCGGGAACCGGCCTCGTTGGCCGACTCGCGCGGCTTGTCTCATTGTGTCGGTGCGAACTTTCGAGCTGCAGCGCGGACTTTCGATCCCTCGCGTGTCTCTCCTTTCTTTCCCTCTTTCTTTTTCGTTTCTTCGCACGACAGTCACGGCCGATGGGGACGAGTCGGCCGAGATGGGAGTCGGAGAGAAGGGAGACGAAATCGCGCGTTCTATGTGAACATCGATCGAAGATGAAGATGACACGCGCATGATGCCGCGGATCGTACACTAGAGAAATTTGAATCAAACATTGCGAGATATGGGAATGGAAAAGATTACAACGGGAAGAGGCAGATTAGCGACTGCGGGAACAGGCTGCGCTGAAACCCCGATGATTTTATGACCTCGATGGAACAGGAACGACGCAATAAGATTGCGTAGTGATGGGCAACAAATCGAGGCTTTCCTGGAAGGCTGAAACGAGTTTTGTGACTCGCTAGGAATACGAGTGTACGAGAGATAAAACAAAGAGTAATCAACGAGTAATTAAAACCAGTTAATTTTCTCTAGTCGAGGAGGCTGAGGCTACACATTTACGCGCATTTATAAAATTTCTTACGTTCATCAGCAACATTTATCCGCTTTTATTCCCCCTCCGTTCCATCATATATGCACCTCCGATTTCTCTTTTCGTATCCATTTAAGTATCACGAGTACTCACGACCGTCGAGTACTCTGGCCAGGGATAAGCGCACGCGGAGAGACCACACGGGGGCGGAAAAGACGCCGCGTGACGTACCGTCCCTCGAGAGACTCGGGCTGTGCAAACGCACGTGGACCACTCTGGTGGCGTTCGCCATTGTGACGGTCGCAGGATGTCCACTCGGACAAATCTGACGTATTGTCGATCCCGGCTGGCGCGCATTGTGCAGTCGCCAGCGACGCCGAGGAGACGACCGCAGCAACAACAACGACAACAACGACAATACGGCGTTACAAACGATCGAGTAGGCGGTAGCCGTGTTTCTCATCCCGCTCATCCTCATCCCGCGGGTCCCTTTATTGTCGCCCCAAGGGCGCGTCGGGTGCCCCTCTCGGGTCCCGTCGCGACACCGAGACTGCATCCCGCTGGCACGACACGCGCGTCCCGCCATTCATCCTGCCGTCCTCCCTTTCGTTCCTCTGCTGGAAATATTTGGACAAGTCCGGACACGGTCTCTCGCAATTGCGACGACCTCGCAAAGGCGTCGCGGTGGTTATTGTGCGGGCGAGCTTGAAGGTTTTCGTGGAGATGCCCTCAATGTATATGCCCTCGGCTGCCCTTTTGATATCGGCAGAATGCGATTAAGTCCAGCTCTGTCTCAATATTTTTATGTATCCTTTCACCCGCGTCCGAGTCTACCTAGAGTCTACCTAGTAGAGAAGAGATCTTTTGTTACATCTGTATAATTACAGGTAATCTGTTGTAATCTGAAAGATGAATTGAAGAGCCTCGGATTGGTCTCCTTTCTATGAGAGCAAAGAGAAGCTAGTTCTCCAGCTAGTTTTGGAAACCCATTACATTGTATATACATATACGTATAAAAAAAGTATATATATTTACAAAATGGTCGTGCGTTGCACAGTCGAATTTCTGGATTACCCGACCTTGCGTTCCCTCAGGAACGCAATTTTTCATGCCGGGCCTCTTGGCGACCGCGTTATTGCGGCCAAATCTGGTATCAAGTGCGAGAGATCGTTGCTGTTTTTTTTTTTTTTCCAACGGCAGCAGCAAAGCGTAGGGCATAAACCCGGTTTTCATCGAAATGGAACATAGGTATCAGTGATGATCCGCGTGCGAGGCGCCAGCTGGCTCATATTGAAACCAACCCCCTCGTCGAACGCCACTGCCTGTGTCCCTCCCTCTGCTCCCCAGGCCCTCCCGCAACATCCGAAGAACCTAAATCATTTCCAGCTTCCCCTCCCCCWCCCTCTCTCTCTCTCTCTCTCTKTCTACCTCTGTTTCCTACATGTGCTAACTACCCCTCGGGGGTACTTTGAGGGCCACACCCTGGCCAGTTAAGCTCCACCTTCTCCCGAAACGGCTTTCTCGCTCGTAAGATCTTCCTTCGCGATTACATTTTCTAATCGATAGCTGTTTGTTCTAATAGCACGGCGTATCTCGAGCTACGATCCATCGACACACCTTCGTGATTTTTCAAATAAGCCATTGTTAGCGAACCCCGTACTCCCTCTCTCCTTCTCTATCGTAGGTGGATCGCGTTTCCATCAAAGGAAAAGTTCAGCGAGGCAAGCAAAAATCTCAAGTTCTTCGACAATCAGCGACAATCAGCTTGTCAAGCAAGCAATTTTCTAGAAACTACACTCATCATCATATTTATATATATATATACACGTAATAATGAAAAACAGTGTAATTACTAGCAATTAACTATGCAGATTTATTTTGCCTCCTCCCGTAGGGCCTTAGGGATTTAGCGTAATTCAGCGATACGCTCCACCAAAATCTCATATCGTATTACGTAAGGAGAGTCTTTTGGCACGATTCGCTGCAAGAACCGTTAAGCTCGATCAAGCGAATGATCGATTACTCGATCGTGAGTTCGCCATCAACGCAGAGGAGCGGCGAAGGAGACGAGAATTCAAGTGGCCAAGAAGAAGCTTCGTGCCAGATGACGGCCGGGAAGATTAATAGCGCGATACGTAATTTTTTCGGGCGATTAGCATCGTCGCGCGACCGACATACCGCGTTATGTCATAACCTTTTATTAATTGACGGCGATATATTATTGTATCGGCACGTGTCGAGCGTGACAGATTGATAGAGATAAAGCGCGACGTATATGGTATATACAAGTGCGAATTGTATCGCGTAATCACGTGCGCGCGTGTCGAATAAATAGACAAACATGATAGCTGAATCGATATCAAATTATCCCGCGGCATCGTATGCCTCGTGATTGGTTTCACGTAATTAATATCGCGGCATCATTAGCATTCCCGAAATGAATTCGTTCGGCATATCGAGGATTCTTGCCGGCGATTGCGATTGTTGCTCGCTTTATGCTTATCCTCTCGAACATTATCATCCGGCTACTGAGAACTCCGGCGTCGTCTCGATCTCCGTTTTCAATCGCGATTGCTGATACTCCTATTATCCCGACGAGGGACGAGGGGAGGGTGGCCCGGTTCCGCGTAGAAAAGCTTGGATCCGAAAGGATCGAGTCATTTATAAGCGTAGAAAACGACGTGATAGAATCGTCGGGCGCGTTGTCGGACCTAAAGTGGAGGTCAAGGCGAAGCCGGGGAGGCAATTACGTAGGATCGAATTGCCCGAAGGTCCTGAGACCGAAACTAGTCGGGCAAGGTCCCTCCGAGTTTCGACGAAGAGGAAGAAACCACGCGAGGACGAGTCTCCAGTCTCACCTACGAGTCGTGCTCCTTTGTCGAGGAGCGGTAATTCAGCGTCGCGTATGCGACGTGTCGAACACGGCCGATTTAACGCCGATTTAACGTCGATTTCCCTATCGAGCACGTCCGATGCCGAGAATTAAGACGCTCGAGCGTACAATAAGATTGATGATTGCACAATTCCGAGCGAACAGTCAAGACGATTACGCATCAGGCGAGACGTATCGCGATATCCGCAAGGCACATCGATCTGCGATGTCGATACAGTTCCGCGAACGAGAGGCGGATTACAGAGAAATCGATTTACTCAGCTCTCTCGAAATTAATCTCTAAACGCTAAACGTTAATTACCGCCTTTAATTACCTATTTTATCGACTTCGTTAATCGTTCGCTTCGCGACTCAGCGAGTCAATTCGCATTGCCTGCATTGCTTCGTGTCGATTATCGCTAATTACGTTCAATTAGGCGTATCGTTGTCAATAACCGTCAAGATGTGAACCAGGACACGGAATTTCAACGCGCTTCCCGCTTCAACTCGATCGCGATGGATGCTCTTCGTAATCAATAATATCCTGCTGGCGAACCCTCGACCAAGTAATTTATTTCCCTTACGATCAACTAGTTTGCGCGCATCATCATCGCATTGTCATCCGCGTGTTCTTGCTCCTTCACGCCCTCTTGCTCTACCCCCTCCCCCCTCCACTCGCTTCGTCGCTTCGTCGAGGCCGCCGCATCCTTTTTCCCTCCGGCGCCGCTCCACCCACGTCAATTTCTCATTTCCCAACGAAAATGAATGGCGGCATACTTCCGGGCGGAGGATCTGACGCAGCGCGCCCGCTGATTTTCCATCTGCCGCACCGTCAGTGGTCGGAATCTCTGGCCGCTTTCCCATGGCGGATCCAATATGGGAGGAAATTAGGGGGCCGCCTCTCCCGGCCTGCCTGCAAGATAATCGGGGAGGAACGTCGAGAAATGCCGTACCTTGCCGCATCTTTTTCCACGTTGTGCGCCTTGTGTGTATTTCATCGCTTATCGGGTATTCGCCAAGTAACAAACGTCTCTCGGAGACCCTTCCTCCCGCTGGATGCAATTGCCTGAACGATTATCTAACGCATCTCGCTGGGGTTGCTGAACTTTGAGCAGGAGAGAATTAATGAGAGGGTTAATCTATATCATTACCACGAGGTCCAGGCATTATTGCATTTCATGATTAGGGAGGAAGAGCAAGGCGGGAAGAAGGGAGGCGGGGGG